>CAUZXS010004417.1:140000-155119 GCA_963585895.1 Sepioteuthis lessoniana
CCTTTGGGGATCGTTTCAAATCCACCAATTACAATTGATATAACCATCACTTTCATGTTTCATAGCTTTTTTAGTTCTCTGGCAAGATCTAAGTATTCTTTTTTTTTTCTTTTTTTTTTTTTTTTCTTTTTTCCAACTCCTGAAGTCATTTTACTAAACCTTTGGGGATCGTTTCAAATGCACCAATTACAATTGATATAACCATCACTTTCATGTTTCATAGCTTTTTTAGTTCTCTGGCAAGATCTAAGTATTCTTTTTTTTTCTTTTTTTTTTTTTTTCTTTTTTCGTTTTCCACTATTGGACAGGTTTTCTTTTTCAGTTAACTTTCACTAGGTCTGATCTTCTAGCCGGGATTAACTGATCCGTTTGTATCTCGAATTACTAAATAGGATTGTGCATCTCGTTCTCCAGGACGGATTCCGGTTTGTGCATATACCATCTGACAGTATGGTCAAACTTAAATTTCTTGCACAATTCCCAGTGGATCACCTTCCCCACCCATCCATGTCTAGTCTTGTAGTCTTTTTGTGCTAGATTGCTGCATTCGCATATCATGAGATTAACTGTTTCTTCTCCATCACTATATAACTTACACTCACTATTCTGTTGCGTCTGATCTATTTTTGTTTTGATATGGTTGGTTCATATGGCGTTGTTTTGAACTACTATTAAAATAGATTCAGTTTCTCTCTTAAAGTTTTCTTTCCGTAGCTATGTCCAAGTCTTTTCGTATGAGATTTTACTTGTTTATCGCTTGAAATATCCATACAGTAGTTTTTTCTTCCCATTTCTGTTTTTTTTTACTTGTTCCATTGATCTTTATGCTATATCTGCTGTTTCTGGATGCTATAATAAGTCTTTCTTTGACCTTTTTATGTTTTCTTCGAGCCCTTGAATTGATGCATCGACGTTATCTTCCATGCTGGCGAATCCTCTTCCTTTTTTCCTGACACAAAGTCTGTCATTTCTCGTATGTATGTCCATATGTATCGACATTAGTTTTCTTGTCCTCTGGTCCATTAGTCTGAGTTCTTCTCTCGTCCATTTTAAGAATAGTCCCGAATATCTTACAAAGGAGACAGCATAGGTGTTTATCCTTTCGATGAGATTCCTGCTGCAGAGCTTGGTTTCGAGAAGTTTTTTCGCTCGTCTGATATACTCTTTCTTCATATTTTCTTTCATCACCACTTGTTTGATGGTGTCCGCTTCCAATATTCCCAAGTACTTGTAAGTTTCCCTTTCTCCGAGCATACTGATCCTTTCTTGATTTGATTGTTCTATTCCTTCTGTTATATGTCTTTTCTCACTTTTTATTATGAGCATAGCACATTTTTCTATGCCAAATTCCATTCCTATATCATGTTTATATATCCTTATCATCCGTATTGGGGTCTCGAATTTTTTCATTTTTTGCAAACAGTTTGATATTGTCTATGTACATTAGGTGGTTGGTTTTTCTAGCGATAAGAATTATCATCATTATTATTATTTACTCCTTTTCGAGTTTATCACGCCAGCGTTTGCCGATGGTTTCTCACTAGAGTTTGAGCGACAGCTAGTTTCTTCAAGTCTCCAGGACTCTTCTCAGTATTCTGGCCGATCTCAATGATGTTGTAGTTTGAATGAACTCTACTCGTTCTCTTATTTCCAAGTCCTCCAGTCCTTGTACCAATCCCTTGGTGACTGTACCAAAAGCTCTAATTACAATTAGTATCACCATCACTTTCATGTTCCATAATGTGTACGTGTATAATTTTGATATTTCTTTTAGATAAAAGGATTGTTTCGAAATAAGTTTTTCTGTTATTTTCTTTTAGTTCAATCTCGAATATATGAAAAATATAGTGGCAAAATATATGAAAAATATTGTGGCAAAATTGTTTGCAAACGAGTAATAAACAAACTTTTCATGTATTATCAGACGATAAAATAAGAGAAAATGGTTTAATAGATATTAAATATAGATCTGGATTTTAGATTGAATATTTTGTGAATATTTTATGAATATTTTGTAAAAAAAAAAAATTGTAAACATTACCTAAGTGGATAACAAATGATTTTAAAAGATAAAGAAAAATATTGATTACTTTCTGAGAGCATCTCTCTACAAAATAATTCCCAGAGGCAAAGTGACTAATATTCCCTCGGCTATGAGTTAAATAGTACCGCTACTGTTCTTCTACAAGGATGTCTCGGCTTTAGCATTGAATAACCCACAAAGGTTGATATGTCATTAAACATAAAAACCAAACCAAGTCTTTCTTCTATCATCTTTAATACACGTAGTGTTCTTTTTCATTATTTACTTAGGAATATATACGAGCGTCGAGTACATTTCTAAAATGTTCATTATATATATATATATATATACATGTGTGTGTGAGAGAGAGAGGGGGGGGAATTTAGGAAGCATATTCTCTTAGAAACATATTTTATTGAACAAAACAGACAAGGATTTGGTTTAAATTTTTCAATTTTTCATAAGGTTGAAGCACTGGAGTCAATTCAAACAGACTTTAAACAAATATTTCTGCGATCCTAACAAAAATTGAAATAGACCAATTCCAAACAATGCAGAGTCTACGCTTATGGAAAATAAACCCTAAAATTTTTTTTTTTTTTAATTCCCTTATTAATCATATGACACTCTTCTAGATAGATAGATAGATAGATAGATAGATAGATATAGACATATATATGTGTGTGTGTCTCTGTGTGTGTTTTAATTGTGAGACCTTATTGTATATCAAGACCCTACCAGCGAGACTTAGAATATGTTGATTGTATCCTCTGCGGGGGACGAAACACACCCGAAAAAAAAGGATATCTTTGGTATGATACTAAAGCGTTTCTCATTGTTCTGTTCCAGGTCTGAAGCTCTGTAGAGTGTGAGTACCCTTTCATTGCCATTACTCCCAGGTCCACTCTGACCCAAGGTGGTATTACTTGTTAGGGTCCCATCAGTAGGTCAAATATATCTGTTTGCAAATTATTTATATTAGATAGGAATACTTGACACTATGTAAACATGTGCAAAAAAAACTTTTAGGAAAACAATTACACGAAAAGAGTAAATATAAATGTAAATGAATGCAATTCTCAAACCTCAAGGCATAAAATAACCCGAGATGGGTTGACATAATATTAAATGTAATCAATCATTTATTGTATATCAATCATAGCCACTTACTTAAATGCGCAAACTGTCTTTCACACCCACTCTCTTTCTCACACAAATGTATATAAAGTCCCTAAACCCCATAGATAGATAGATAGATAGATATGAATAGAGTGGGAAAGAAAGAAAGAAAGAAAGAAAGAAGTTGATCAGGAGAGATTGATAGATATGAAGAGACTTAGATAGATAGAATGATAGATAGATAGATAGATGGATAGATTACCAACTATTCTTTATCATATGTAGGACAGAGTCTTAAACAGGTGCATACGAAACGTTGCCTATCCACAAAACTGCATTGAACCACACGTGTGCTCTATTTCACACCTGCCAACAATGTTAGAAAGCCGATCTCTTGCTTCATTTGACGTTAGAAAAAAAGGCCAACAAAGACGGACACTTGTCCCAAGATGATTTTATCCGGTAGACCCATCGACCCACTAACACGAAAATCTTTTTTTAAGATGAAAAGTTTATTTATCATTATTATTATTATTATTTTACTCCTTTGAGGGTTTTTCACACCAGCATTAGCTGATGGGCTTTCACTGGAGTTTGAGTGACAGCAAGTCTCCTCAAATCTCCAGGACTCTCCACAGTATTCTAGCGGATCTTAATAACGCTGTAGTCTGGATGGTCTCCACCTGTCCTCTTATTTCCAAGTCTTCAAGGCTCTTAACCAAACCTTTGGGGATTGTTCCGAGCACACCAATTACAATTAGTATAACTGTCACTTTCATGTTCCATATTTTTTTAGTTCTCTTGCAAGGTCTACGTATTCATCTCTTTCGCTTTATTTTAATTATTATTTTTAAGCCTGTTGTCTGTCGGGACGGCAAAGTCCACTATTCAGAAGGTTCTCTTTTTTCTTTTGACTGGTCGTCTGGCCGAGATTAGGTGATCAGTTAGTATCTCAAAATCCCAGAGGATTATTATTATTATTATTATTACACTCAGGTGAGTTTTTCAAACCAGCATTAGTTGTTGATCTTTCACTGGAGTCTGAATGATAATAAGGGTCCTCAGGTCTTCAGGACTCTTTTGGGTATTCTAGCCACAAAAATGTTTTGTCACGATCATTCCTCTGATCTCCAGTTCCACCAGCCACTTTTTCAAGTCTTTGGGAACTGTTCCTAACGCACCAACTAGAATTAGTATCACTGTCACCTTTATGTTCTGCTGTTTTTTGTTTGTTTGTTTTTTTCAGCACTCTAGTCAGATCCAAGTATTTGTCTATCTTTTCATTTTGAACAGCAAAATCAACTTGATGGCAAGTTCTTTTGCTGTTGTTAATTAACACTAAGCCTTCTGGGTGGGATATGGTGATCTGTTTGTATGTCAAAGACTCAATAAAATTCTGTTTTAAACTTGGGAAAATGCCACAGAAACGTATGGAATATTTCAGACTGCTGTTGAAGCATCTTGCATGAATCAAGCATCAGTTTTTGAGTGGCATAAGAGATTCAAGGAAGCCAGGGAGTCTGTGAGGGATGATGAGGTGTATGAAGAGTAAGGAAGTCAATACACCAGAGTTGATTGGCTAAAGGCTTAGGGTTAGGGTTACTATGTTGAGGTTTTAAGGCAGTTCAGCAAGTGATTCCGTCGGAAGAGGCCAGCACTCTTCAAATCGGCTCAGTGGCATTTCCACCAGGACAATACATCTGTCCACAACTCCATCCTTGTCACAGACTATTAGAACAAGATAGGCATCAAGACAGCTCCTCAGCCTCCCTATAATCCAGACCTTGCTCCCTGTGACTTTTGCTTATTCCTTAAGCTCAGAGGCTGTCGTTATGAGACAATTGAGGAGATGAAAGAGGCTGTGACGAAGGTCATTGACACGCTCACACAAGAGGACTTCCATGGGGCCTCCCAGAAGTTGTTGGAACAGTACAACAAGTGCATTGCAGCCGTAGGAGATTACTTCGAAGGGGACTAGAGTTTCATGTGTGTACTATCAATAAAAGTGCCCATGCGAAAAAAAGTCTGGAAACTTATTTAATGATCCTCGTATATGTAATTTATGCATGTATAAACAGGATTTGTCATTAAATAACTTACAAGGTTTAATATGTCATAAAACACAACCAACCAAGAAAAAAATAATTAAAAACTCTAAAACAAACGGTTAGAATCTTCAGCCAAGATATAGCGATAGAATTAGGAATTGAAAAATGTGCAATGCTTATAATGAATAAAAGAAAACGAGAAACAACAGAAGAAATAGAAATGCCCAATGAACGGATTCGATCATGCAAACGGAAATAAAAGAAAATTAAAGATGGGAATACCTCAGAAGAACAAGAAAACTTCAGGAAACCCGAACCTGTAGTGGGGGTTTTAACAAAGAATCAATATCTCACAAAGATTAAAGGTTTCTAAAGGGCTTGAAAAATAGATTGGAGGAACTAAAGATCAGAGGACTTGCCATCACTCGAACTTTAGCGAAAAAACATGCCAGTTAAAAGTAGTTTGAAAAATTCGCAAAAACTTAAAATGACAGAAAGAACTGACAGGACTGTCCAACCCCTAGTATTACTAGGCTCCGTAAGGATACTGAAAGCGGTCCTGCAGGGCTGAAGAGACTTGATATCACTTGTTCTTTAACAGGAACTACCAGCTTTCTTTTCTGAACATGCAAATTAATTATTTTCGAGTGTTTGTTTCAACAATTCTTTTAAAAACATGTGCATGCCCGATTTTTATCATTGCAATTATTTACGTATAAACAACATTGATATACGTCATGTCATTGTGTGTGTGTGTGTGTGTGTGTGTGTGTGTGTGTGTGTGTGTGTGTGTGTGTGTGTGTGTGTGTGTGTGAACGGAAAAATGGACACATAAAGATTGCTTCATTAGTTTTAATTTGTAATAAATTCAGACTACTTTCGGCCTTAGACTATCATCCAAGAAAGGCTTACAAGCGTATTTAAAGTGAGCATTCGTCTTTATAAAAACTGAACATTTTTAACATTTCATTTGATAATGAGTAGCTTGGTTAATGTTTAACAAACATTTTCAAATTTGAAAATAATTCTTTTTACTTTCTTTTTATAGATCAATTATATTTTGTTTTAATTTATTCTTTCGTTATTTCGAATTCGATTTTGTTTTATTTTATTTTATCTCAGTTTATCTATTAAGTATAAAAATCAGTCTATAAAAGTTAAGGAGTTTTTTTTAGTTCGGCATTGGTATCAGAGTTTATCTAATATCAAAATGATTGATTTTCATGGCATGTTAACCTGGCAAGGGATATTTTATGCCAAGAGGTTAGGGAATCGTGCACATTGTATGTTCATCATTATATATTTTCGCGGGTTGTTTCTTAAGATTTTTTTTTTTTTTTGCTCACAGTCCGATCAAATACAAATAATTTTTAAAAAGGTTTATTTGTCTTATTGTTGTGACCTTAACAGGTACTACCACTCCCGGCCAGAGTGGACCGGGGAGAAATGGCAATGAACAGATTTCTACAGTTGAAGCCTCACCATCAGATGCAGCTGAATGTCAAACTCAGGACACATAACCCTGGGATGGGGATATCTTAGCCCTCCGCAAGGAATACGATCAACTGACAAGGCGATGGGAGTTTATTGAGGGTTAATATGTACCTTGGGGTGGTTTAATTTTTTCTTAGTTCACTTTAAGGGTATGATTTCTAGATGCAATATTCATTTATCGTCAGTATTGATGCCGTATTATTAAATATATCTTTCAGACTTTGTCTTTTATGGCGAGTTTAACGTCACTATCAAAATTGTGATCTGTTTCGGCGGAAATCTTATTCAGCCGGAAGTAATTTAATATGATTTAGTGATTTTATTGTGTCGCGCCTTTACGAGCATCGTCAGGTAATGACTGGTGAAAAAAAAATCAATTTATGCAAAAATACTGGAAAAACAGGAAAACCTTACAGACAATTTAGTTTATCCTGTATTCTTTCAATATTTTTTCCAAACCATAAACTAATGAAGATTGTAAATGAGCGAAACGTTTTACTAAATAAATAGTCGAACATATTTTGTTTTTTCACGTCATAATTCTTACACACATACAAACACACCCATACACACACACACACACACACACACACACACACACACACACACACACACATTATAAATACAGTTCAGCTCTATCTTTTGTTTCAGATGTGATAATGTCTGCTAAAAGTATTGAGAATCTGGTAATTTTGTGACATTATTTTAAACTCAACCTCAAAGCCAACCAGTTTAAGATTTATTGGTTGATTTTAACAGCTTGTCAACCTGTCTGTAGCTATTTTATGCCTAGATATATAGGAATTTCATTGTACAATAATAACGATATTTGTCTAGTTTCTTAAGATATTTCTTTTTTTTGCTCACGGCTTTTTGATATCAAACATTCCAATATAATACAAATAATTTCCACACAGAAGAATTGTTTCATGTATTCTTACCGAATACAAAAAAAGTTGCTAACAGATCTATTATTATTGACTTTTGTCTTTTTGTTTTTTGTTTTGTTTTTGTTTTTGTTTTTTGTTTTTTTTTGGGGGGGGGGCTTTTTTTCTTTTTTTTTTTTTTTGCTTTTTCTTCAGTTAATAATGTTTTTAACAAGGATTTTGGTATGTGTGTTTGATTGATTGATCGACTAGTTGATTGAATTTTTTTAATGGAATTTCAACCCGTCTAGGGTTATTTTATGCTTAGAGGTTAGCTAATCGCGTTCATTCTATGTTCATATTAGCATTTTTGTGTAGTTGTTTCTTAAGAGGTTTGGGTTTTGTTTTATTTTGTTTTGTTTTGTTTTTTGTTTGTTTGTTTTTAGTGTGCTTTTTTCCACACCATCCTATCGAATACGAATGATTTTCAAACATATCTATTTGACCCATTAATGGAATCCTAACATGTACTACCATTCCAGGTCAGAGTAAGCCTGAGTGTAATGGCAATGAAAGGGTACTACACAGTCGCCTAGATTTCCAGAACAGGAGCCTCACCACCAGATGCAGTTTAGCGTCCAATCGAGGATACCTCTTTTTGTGGTGAGGAGGTCTTACCTCTCTGCAGGGGATACTAGTTTACGGGTTTTAAGAGTGATGACTTGTTCCTTTAACTGAACAACCATCAGTTGTCGATTAGAATGTTTTAAAAGGCAATAGGAGAACCTGATCACCAACGCTTGAAAACTTTCAGAACAGCTAGGGTCATGGAAAGATACCATATGTAGAGCATTACACAAGCTCCAAAAACATACAGAAGGTCTGCAGAGGTACCCCATGAACACTTTGCTGATTACACCTCATTATATGTATCTAGGAATATATATATATATATATGTGTGTGTGTGTGTGTGTGTGTGTGTGTGTGTGTGTGTGTGTGTGTGTGTGTGTGTGTGTGTGTGTGTGTGAATATTTACGTCGGGGAAATGAAACTGTTGCATTTTTTTACATTATCTGAAGTTCTGCGACCAAGTAATTCCATTACTCAATATATTTTCCAGGCTATTGCCTCCGTTATTATTGTCTTTAGCACATTCTATCGTACGGGACACAGAGATAAAATAAAACGGACTGGATTGTTTTTGAAACAGGCCTGTAAACACCGTAAAAACATTCATAGTCGCTGCATTTGTAGTTTTATTTCTTTTGCGCCCACCTCTACTCTGAATCACATTGAATATTCATGGCCCACACACAGTGCTTCAACAAAAATTTACACAGGAGCTGTTCGTCATTTTTCGCTAACAAAATGACATCATATAATGGCATCACCAAATGGTGTTCGGTAACAAAAGATGTGGAATTTGAAACAGCCCCACCATAGAGCCATTGTAATTAAACATGTTAAATTTTTTGCTTGTAGCATTTGAACTACGTTCACCATTGAGCCATTTAAATTAAATTTGAATATCTTCAGCTTGCAGAGATTGTGACATCTCCAACGTTGTACACTATTCAGTAAGCGTAAAGGACTTTTGCTTGTAGCATTTTAAAAACATACAAAACTGAACCATTTTAATTAAACGCTAATGACTTTTTCTAGTAATATTTGAAACACATTCATCATTGAACTATTTTAATTAAACGGGAATAACTTTTGCTTTTAACATTTTAAGCATATTCATCATACAGCAATTTTGATTAAACGTGAATGACTTTTGCTTCTAACATTTAAAACACAACCATCATTAAGCCATTTTAATTAAATGTGAATGACTTTTTCTAGTAATATTTGAAACACATTCATCATTGAACTATTTCAATTAAACGGGAATTACTTTTGCTTTTAACATTTTAAGCATATTCATCATACAGCAATTTTGATTAAACGTGAATGACTTTTGCTTCTAACATTTAAAACACACCCATCATTAATTAAACGTGAAAGACTTTTTTCTTGTAATATTTGAAACACATTCATCATTGAGCTATTCTAATTAAACGGTAAAAACTTTTGCTCGTAGCATTTTAAACACATTCATCATCGAGCCATTTTAATTAAACGTGAATGACTTTTACAGGTGGCATTGAAATACATCCGTTATTGAGCATTTTTAGTGCCTTCATCATTGAGCAATTTTAATTAAACGTCAATGACTTTGGTTTTTAGAATTTGTAACGCATTCACTATTGAGCCATTTTGATTAGTTGTGAATATCTTCAAATTAGAAACAGTCCAAATAAATTATTGTTGAGAAAATTAGAACAATTTGAATTAATAAAGAAGAAAAGAAATCTTAAAGGAAGTTTTATTAAATACGTCTAGAATTTTAAGGAAAAAGCCTGCAATGCTGAAGAAACCTATTTCTACTTTTCCTATTTTATGACTCACTTGAGGATACTGTGATACTGTTGAGCATAGATCATAATATATATATATATATATATATATATATATATATATATATATATAGTCACGGAGTCTGGTCTCTGAGTAATGATAAATTCCATTGTTATGTTAACACGATGCATTGCTCTAAGCCACTTAAAACGAATTGAGCAATGTCTGGTGTTGCCGTAACAACGGAAGTTCTCTATCGGGAATCCAAGTTGCGTGACCGATATATATATATATATGTATATATATATATATATACACACATGTATATATATATTTGTATGGAGGGTGTGGGGGGTGTAACCTGGCCTCACTACCCAGGACTTTACCATATCAACAAGTGAATACCATGAATGTCCATGTTAGAAATTTAACTTGACATTACAATCGGATTGAAACATTCCTCCAGAGAGGGACATACCATCTATCTGGGAGTGTCATCCACGTGTTGACCCAACTGTCATGTGGTTGTGGTACGCAGATGTTATAACAATGACAGTTCAAAAACATTTGAATGTTAAAAATCAGTTCTCGCCAACATCACGAATATGCCACGTGGCTAATTCATTTTTTTTTTTGTCAATTCTTTGGTTGTGTACCGATTCTTGAAAAACTGCTCAAAAGAATTTCTGCGGACCATAACCTCAGATTGAAACGAATTAAGTTTGATTATAAAGTAATAATCATTCTTAATTTCTGCTTGGCATATAACTCTTGTTCATTATATACATATATATATTAAAAAATGCAATCATCAAATGAAACGTGTATATATATGTTTCATTTGACAATTGTATTTTTGATACATGAAAATAATTATGGAGGCACCCTTGATGTGATGGGTATCGTCGTGAGAAATGGGTTAGGTGACACGAGTTCAAATCCAAGACGAGGTTGATTGCATAGCATACCCTTGGGAAAGGAATGAATCCACTTATTCTCCTTCCAGTTATAGGTAAATAGTAGGGCAGATTAGGCTTTTTAACGTTGGTTAGGCAACCAATCTAGGAGAAGGAAAATTCAAACCTGTTAAACATCCTGCCCGTTCGGAGGGATTGGTAAATACATACATAAGAGTAATGAAATCGCTTGAAGGGATATGATAACAGTTTCTTTAGGTTGTATCTTACTCTACTGGTCAGTTTTTGAGCACTTTCTTAATTAAAAAAAAAGGTTTATAAACGATTTGTTTATTCACTTATTAACAAATTTCCAAATAATTATAATTTTTTTTTCATTTTCATTTTTTTTTTTTTTTTGCTAAACCAAAGCATTTAAGACCCACGTGTTTCATCTGATGACTGTATCTATTAATACATGAAACAGTAAGTAAAAAGTCAACATAAAGAAAAGAATTAACAGTTTTTTTTTTTTCTTTTTTAGTTTTTATCACGCACTGCTGGTCAGTGTGTGAGCACTTTCTTGATTTAAGAAAAACGTTTTAAAAATAGTTTCTTTATGCACACGCATGCACATGTCCCATATAATAATGGCTAATGTGCTGGACTGTGACATCCTAGTAAGCGAGTTCGAACTCCAGTCGAGCTATTACGTTCACTTTTGGATTAATATCTTTGGCAAAGGTGTGAACCCCCTTATTTCCTTTCTATGGGTTAAGTAGAACCTCTACTGTTATTTGTCAAGGAGGGTTTTGGCATCAAATAATCGGTGAAGGGTGACATGCCATCAAACAAGGAAACAACACATATATATATATATATATATATATATATATATATATATATATATATATATATGCACACAAACTCACTTTTATAATAATATATACAATAACCCATGCTACATAAACACAGCTTCTAACCATCTATTTAGTTGGCAACCGTAATCAAAGGTGACACGAAGACTCCATTTTCGATAGCTACTACACCAAGTTATACGGGAGGGCGCTACTCCTTTCCCTGGATTGCTCCACTTTACCCTTGATTCATACCCTATAATGCTGACTGTTAAGCAAGAAGGCATCAAGTACTATTTTTGAGTCTTTGGTATGACTCAACCTGGGATTGAACCCAGGTCTCCCGAGCCATTGGCGAACACTCTAACCATCATGCCAATGTCCGGTAAACCATCTATTTACTTTGTTCAAATAAATACTCAAATCAATTACAAAAAAATCTGTCTGTAAACTCTAGCAGTAGAGATATTTTCAACAGAACAAATAAATGAATATGAGAAGGCGCCAAAAATAGTGGCTACCCTTTCAAGTTATCATTCATAAACAGAAGTGAAGACAATAATAGTAGCAAATGCTAACTACGCAATGATGATGCTGCGTGCTGTTTTGAACATATCCTGGAATCAGCACCTCACTAAACAACAGATAATAGCAACTTGCATTTCAAAACGCAGCTGTTACATTCGAAATCAATATTGTTTAAGGAAGGTTTGTTAGTTTTTTATATATAAAAATGCCTTTAACAATTTTTTCGCCAATTCTTCCTCTTAGCACCAATAAAGTTCTTCTCTTTCGGAAATCCTCCCCTCTCTTTAAATAAATGCATACGACTCGCCATTGCATTTGTCATTTCAATTGTTCGTTCCCCTAAAGAGGGCTGCAGCCAAGGCCGAAAATACTAAGGAAAAATATTGCGCCTTTTTTATTCACTCCATCCAGATTTCAAGCGACTCTTACAAAGACTTTTACTCATCAATTATAAAATATACGGACACGAAGTGTCTGCCTCATTTGATCAAAGAGAAAATGTTGCATATATGGTGCACACACACACACACACACACATATATATATATATATATATATATATATATATATATATTAAAAAGATCAAATACTCCAAAGTCTTTCGATAGTAGATGCAATTTGTGTTTAGATGAAAAAATGCACATTTTGCTTTATCCAGAGCCGGAAAAATTATTAAATAAGGGAAGTGAACTAATAGCTAGGTGTAGACATAGGGCTAAATTTAAACTATAGATAATTAACTTAAATTTTTTTTTTTTTTTAAAGCATAGAGTTAAACTGATAATTAATGTAAACAAATAAATGAAATAAAATGTTAGATAGAAAATTGTGAAAAAAACATGTCATAGATACGTACTAATCATAAAAAGTGTAACTGATTAATAGGTTCTAAATAGATTTGATTTTTAAAAAAATTTAAATTTAATTAAATCTTGAGTTTAATTTAATATAATTATTACTTTATCATTACGTAAAGTTATTGAATAAAGTTAAAAATCTATTTTAATATAGAATCTGTAGTTTAAGTCAAAATGTAATTAGAATTTAAAAATTAAAATAAAATTTTTTTTTTAATTTTTTAAATAAATTTACTACTATTCTAACCGAAATTAAAATAAAAAACGGAAGTGGGCTAAATGAGGAGATAACTCTTCACCCCTCTTCTATCCCCTCCCACCTTTTTCTGTGTCTATTCTGATTTATTTTATCCAAAGGATCTGAAGAAGTCCTGTTAAATTTTTTTCGTGTTTTTGAATTTGTCAAAAACGCGTAACAGGATGGAAATAAATTTATAATCCTAATGCGACCGGTTTGTTGTTTTTCTTAAAGAGTATATATATATATATATACTATCACAGTTCTTATATAACCTGAGGATGAGGAACAGATATTACAATTGGATTCAAGGGAAAAAAGAAAGTTCTCGTGATTATAGAAAGGAAATAAAGAAAGGTTAACTGGAAAGAAAGAAAGAAAGAAAGAAAGAATAATTTTGTGGTTAAAGTTCCTGAACCTTGACACTGTTGCTGGAGGCTAGGATTTGATTTATTTTGTTGATACAAACTGAAAACTATTGTTTCCCGTTGAGGCTAAAACCTGCGGTGAAAAGGAAGTAAAATTAGAATTGTGCGAGACAGAGGAAGTTAGAAGAAAATAAGAAAGGGAAACTTAATGAGAAGAAAAAGAGAGTGTGAAGCACAATAGGCGAATATAGAAGGGTTAAAAATGAAGGAAAAGAAAAAGAGAAAAGGGAGTTTAATTATGATAAAATAAAAATGGGGAAAATTGAGAGACGGAAAAAAATAAAGCAAGAGAGTAAGAATGGAGAGATAAAATAGAAAAAGAAGATAAAAGGAAATTGAAAAAGATTTTAAAAAAGTAAATAATTGATTTAGAAAAAATAAGGGATTGTAAAAGAAGAAGAAGAAGAAGAAGAAGAAGAAGAAGAAGAAGAAGAAGAAGAAGAAGAAGAAGAAAGAAAGAAAGAATACGAATAGCAAGTGATGTAGAGTAAACTAGCAAAGAAGAAAAATGGGAGCGGAAGAAGAGAAAATTGAGGTGAAGGAAGAAAAAGAAAGCGAGAGAGAGAGGGGGAGGGTGAATTATAGTAAGTGGTGAGGAGTAACCTGAAGCAACAATAATCAAGAAGACTAGGAAGAAAAAGAGAAGTAGGAAGAGGAAAAGAGAGGAAGAAGAAAGGGGAAAAAAAGAGAGGCGGAGAATAAGTTAACAAGTGGTGAGGAGTAATCTGAAGCAACAGTACCAAAGAAGAAGAAGAAGAAGAAGAAGAAGAAGAAGAAGAAGAAGAAGAGGGGGTAAAGTGATACGAGAAGACCAGTGAGTAAACAGAAATAATGGGTAAAATGTAAGAGGGGGAGGAGTCAGAGACAAAGACGCTAAGTTGGAAGTAAAGAGTAAAATGCAAAGAATGTCATATAGTCTGAACGTTATTTCTATCACAACTATTATCGTGGTTTTATGTTCCCATGACCAACATGCTACATACCGTTAAACCCTACGGCATGCCGGCGTAGGTAAACCCTCTGCCTCATCCCACAGTCATTTTCTGGAGGACTCGTCCACCTTCGTGGAGGTACCCTATGTTGTAACGGATGCCATGCGAATCGCATCCGAAATTCGGCCCCGGGTTGCTTAATTTCACTCCACATTAACCGCCTCTGTAAAAAGGCATGAATCCACTTCACCCTACGCTCAATTCCAATGCCAGATATCCTGTCAAAATATCTCGTTAATAGTATGTTAAAATGATTGACTCTCGAGTCAAACAGATCTTGAAATAATGGTAATGAAAAAGTACTCCAGAGCTCGAGCCACAGAATCAGATACGGTTTCGTGTCATACGAAGGAGAACCCTTTTTTGGTGGGG
>CAUZXS010004418.1:2500-80391 GCA_963585895.1 Sepioteuthis lessoniana
ATATCAAAACTATTTTCATTTTTAATCAACTCAGAGTTCGTGGCGAACAATCCTGAGTGATCCTGTATTTCGAGCTTGTCATATTGCGTCAGTATTCATCGCGGTTTTGCAAAATTTTCTTGACAAGACAATGTTTCTCCTCCTCCTCCCCAACAACACACAGTCATTGTGATTGAATAAAAAAGGTCACCTATGGGTCGCTCGGTTTGTTCGAAACCGTACATACTTCGGGTCAAATCCACAAAAAAAGAAGGAAAAATAAATTTCAGAATACACACGTCTTTTTTTTGTATGATAGTCATTACTTCTCGTTTATTTCTGTCTGGGAGATGATCGGTGAATGTGACACTTTGAAATTCTTGATTCTGATCTCTCAATATTGAAATGAAGACGACGAATTGGTCAGTGTTCTAATATTGTGTCTAAAAAGAGACGCATGATTATGCTATGTCCTTCTTCTATAAAGAAAGAGAGGGTTTATGTCCAGCAATGCACCACAGTCATCATTGCTCTGATTTAAATCTCGTCTGTCTTGCAACCTATCTTTTCGTGACCCTCCAAAATAGACGGTGGGGTGAATTCACCCATCACAGCCTCGCCGCTACTCTTGATTGCTTCCTTGGATATATATATAGAGCGCGAACACCCGCTATGGATCTCCCAGATCTTAAAGTGCGTTAAAAGATGATGCTCTTATCTACCACCAACTAGCGTTGAAAACTTTTATCACTAACGAGAAATTCTTCCTTTTCCATTCTATATTAAAATCTATTGAACCCCCAAACTTTTTTTAGCCTAATCAGATGGGCTGTAGAATACGCTGACTAAACACCTGCAAAGGGGTAAGACCCTCCACCTACAAGTGTCTTGGATACGATACTGTATTGCATCTGATGGTGAGTCTCCAATCCAGGAGCTTTGGTGAATGTGGAGTTCCCCTTCATTACCATTACTCCCAGATCCACTCTGGCCCGAAATAGTATTACCTGTCAGTGTTCCATCTATAAATCAAATAGAGCTGTTTGATCATATTGTGTAGTGGCTCGTACCACGCGACTTCCGGTATCACGGAAGTATGAAAGACGCCGCGTCTCTTTAGCTGAAAAGCAGACAGACGGAAAGAGAGACAGAAGGAGAAGCAGGGAGACAGCTCTGAAGGACGTCGGTCAGTAGTAAGACGAACTTCGGACGTAACACCAACAGCGCGAGACTCATAATACTAGTCGGACAGTAACACTTGAGTTAATAAACAATTAACTTTATTTCACTGTGTATCTTTTTCTTACCACTGTACAACAAATCTTTTACTCTATCCGAAACCATTTAGCTTGACAAACAAATGATTAATAATAAATTGAATTATTAGAGTTAACTGGCAATACTTTGAGCTGTTTAACTTTTTATTCTTTGTGCAAATAAATAATGTTGAGTAGAATTATTAGTGCTAGATAGCAATACTTAAAACCACTTAACTGTGTGCAAATAAAACTATTAATGCTAGATATCAATAGTTAAAACTATTTAACAAATAAAGATATTACAGTTAAATAACAGTACTTGTAACCTTTTAAATTTATGCAAACAAATAAGTTCTGGCACGTTTTAAAATTGTTACCTACAAACTATTCGTTTACAAATCATATATATCAAATATATATGTATAAACAGGATTTGGCATTAAATAACCCACAAGGTTTGATATGCCATAAAACTCAACCAACTAACCAACCTTGTTTAACCGTCCAGTAGGCATCATGATACAAACTTATACATACATACATACATACAAATTCACTACCTATGTTTACACACGCACGTACAGATACGCTCACACCCACACGCGTACACACACACACACACACACACACACACACATATATATATATATATCCTACGCTTATACGTATACATACACATGCTCACACCTACACACATATGCATCATTGCTCCCAAATATGCGAACCCACCGACGGAGGAACTTTCAGTGCCACAATATTTAATATATAGTATCTTTTAATGACCTGAGTTCGTTTGAATTTTTAAAAATACTATTGATTTGCTTCTCCTCTGTCTTGACTCACAACGGACAATTGTAAGTCATTCCCTTGTAACCTTTAGCTAAGTCATCATCCTAAAACTAATTTTAAGCAATAAGGTCAAATATAATTTCGTTTCTTTTCACTTCCCTAATTCTGCGAGCAGTTTCACTGGCTTTGATATTGAATTTAAACGAATGGTTCTAAACTGGCAAAATCTCATTTGAAAAAAATAATGTATATGAATATTACCAATACAAACAGAGGAATCAGTGTAGATGTTGTTTATGAAATGTTTGAAGTGAATGTCTCTAAAAGAAAAGATTCTTGTCGATGTGGCTTAGCATACACTGATTATATCCCCTAAAAGCAGTGTCCTGGATAAAATATTAAACTGCATCTAAGGGTGAGGCTAACGTTCTAATGGTTTTGCAAGGGTTATTTCTCTTTCATTGCCATAACCTCAAGTCCACTCTGAACCGAAATGAGTCAAATAAATCTGTTTAAAAATTATTCATATTTGATAGGAATACTTGATGCAGTCCAACTGTAAATTATTTGTATAAAAATAGTTTCTTGAAGCTATAATCCTTTAAAAAAAGGATTACAATTTGTTAATTGAAACCATATAATTGTGTGCAAATAAATTTTTATTATCAAATTGAAATAATTATTTGAAACCATTTAGTTATTTGTATTATATAGGAATACTTGAAACCGTACAACTGTGAGCAAATTATTTGTATTTGATAGAAATACCTGAAACCATACAACTGTGTGTAAATTATTTGTATTAAATAGGAATAACTGACATTATATAACTGTATGCAAAAGTCCTTAAGAAACGGTTGCACAAAAATGTAAATCTAAATTGACTAATGAAGATGATTCTCTATCCTCCAGATAACCCAAGAAGTGACATGCCGTTAAGATCTCTGATTCAGTCTGGAAGGAAAGAAAATATTTTGTTAGACACAAATAATTCTCTAATGACACCGTAGAAGTCTAATGCTGCAAGCATCAAAATATGCAGTTGATTCCACGACTTCAATTCCCTTTGGGGTGAGAAAGAAAGACAAAGAGAGGATTACCTTTCTTTTTATTACTATATTGTTATAACCTTTCTTCCATGGATATTTGTTATGTTAAGATAAAAACAAAAAAGTGATCAAAGAAAAGTTTGCTTCATGCCTTTGCCAAAGCTGTTGTGAAAGATAATGCTCGCGTTTTGGCAACCAGAAATGAAAAAAATTGTTTGTTGTGATAAAAGGTGGTGTGCTTCTAATTTGTCCATGGCTTAGAGAAAAGAGATATGAATAAACAAATGTTTACACCACACTACAAATTTTAATCACTGAAACAGATGTAGAATTAGATAGATAGATAGATAGATAGATAGATAGATAGATAGATAGATAGATATTGGCAGATACAAATCATGTTAAAAAGTATCGAAGCAGAATCTGTAATTAACAAGACAGAAGTGGTTTGGCCGTGTTTTATGGCATACCAACCCCTGTGGCTAATCTAATGCTAAATATTGTTTATATATATATATATATATATATATGTATATATATATATAGTGAAATACTAGATTTTAGGGAATCTGACAAGATTATAGAAATAAGTGAAAAGATGGAAAAATCAGACACTTACAAAGGGTTTTAGCCTGAAGAAATTCTTGAATAAAGAATGAAATATTACAACTAAACCCATTGTAAGCGTCTGATTTATTCATTTTTCCACTTATTTTTATCACACACACACACACACACACACACACACACACACACACACACACACACATATATATATATATATATATATATATATATATATATAATTTGTAAATGAATACTTCATTGGTAATTTTATTATTAGATTAGAATTCATTTGTTTGCACACAGCTAAATGGTTTCAAGTATTTCTAACACTAATAATTCTATTTGATTTTAAATATTTGTTCGCACTGTTTAACGGTTTAACGTATTGATATTAAACACTTATGATACTTTTTATAAAATAGTTTCAAATATTTCTATCAAATACTAATAATTATATTTAATATTAACCATTTGTTTGCTCACTATCAATTGGTATCAAATATTGCTAATAAATACTAATAATTGTATTGAATATTAACAAGATAGAAAAGAATTTTCTTTAAAACAATCCTTTTGACATTCAACAAATTCATTCCATCGATTTGTCCTTTGATCATTTCTAAAACCTATTTTTTTTTATATGGTATGGTACTGCTGTGTTATATTTTTGGCAATCTCCTCGACATCCTCAAATCATATTCATCAGCTGGATTTTTAGATTGATAAACAAAGTCACTGGGATAAAATCAGGCGGGTAGGAATATTTTGTGCTTAGACAATCTTGTGTCTCACCTAAAAGTGATATAGAAATATCGAGATTTCTGATCCAAAAGCATTGAAAATTAGCACAATCTCGTCTCGACAAGGAATTATCAAACTTATTAATGCACCCATTCAAATCATATTCAATTTCCACAAGTTTTTAAAATTTGGTTATTTCATAATTTCTTCCTCTACTTTCAGCTGAAAAAAAATCACCATTACAAATTAAAATAAATCATTTTCATTAATTTGTAGTACGTTATATTTTACAAGTAAATTTTTTCTCTCAAATTAGGTTTTGTCGCAAATTTGCGCTGTTTATTTTTCATAGTTCAAAAAATAACAGAAAATATTCCTATGAGTGGTGAGACCATATTTTTTGGCCTGGGATAGTATATATAAGTAGATAAGTTATTTTTTCTTTTTTATATTCGGTATTGCATCTTTTTTAAAGCCAAGTTTGTAAAATTAATACGACTGTTTTCTCAAGTTTCTCAAGCACTAAAATTTTCTCAAGAAATATTTCAATTTTTATCGCTTCGACAGGCAAAAGTAATTTTCAAATTCTTTTCCATCAATTCAAGTCAAAATATTGTCCAATTTTCAGACACTCTTTCCTACCCTCTTTCTTTACATTTCAATTAATATAGACTTCCTTTTTCCTTCCTCTCCCACTTTAACTTTTTCCTTTCTTTCTTTACCCACAGCGGTTTCATCCTCGTGTTCCCAGCCTCTGTTCATGTCCAACACCAATGGACTGTTCCGAAGAATCAACCAAGAAAGGCAGTATATCACTGACGAACTGGCTCTTGGCCGTTTTCGAAAGAGACTGAAGAATTTATGTCTGAGCCTTCGTGATTTTAGTCAGATTTACGACAATTCGATATTTCAGGGAAGAGAAGAGAAGTGATGTAAGAGATGATCACTGGTTATTGAATCAGAGACTGTTCAATAGACAGGACGTATACAGTCCGATTGAGTGTTGGACAAAGGAGGGAGGGGTCATCAATGCTGGTACTGCTGCCGCCGGTGGCGTCCAATGGTCTTTTTATTGGCGCGTTATTTCAGAGAGTTACTAAATCACTGAAAACGGATAAGTATTAGGCGTTATCTTGTAGCTTTATTAGTGTATTAATTTCATTTCTATGTACATTTGGTCAACCTACGTATGATCTTATTATACATATAAACAAACAGACGATAAAAACAGCACCAAGTAGCACACACGCATATGAGTAAAAGTCTGTAAAAGTTGACAATGAAAGCTATAGTTTTGACATATGGATATACACAGATTGGTATACAACATAAAAAGCACTCATGCACGCGTGTATGTATGCGGACATTTATATATATATATATATATATATATATATATATATAATATATATAATATATATATATATATATATATGTTCCCCATTCAATTCATGTCTATTAGTCAATTCTATTCAAAGATATTCTATTCTATGACTAATTCTATCTGTCTATCTATCTACCAATAGATACATACACACACGCGCACACACACGCAGGCACACACATACACAATACATATCTCTTTATTATATATATATATATATATATATATATATATATATATATATATATATATATATCATTCTGTTCATATCCTATCTATCGATCAATCTATTATATTCTATGCAATTTTATTATAAGTCTGATTCTCTCTCTCTCTCTCTCTCTCTCTCTCTCTCTCTCTCTCTCTCTCTCCATCTCTCTCCATCTCTCTCCTATTCTGTTCATTTCTATTTATCAAAATATTATACTTACTCTATCACTCTCTCTCTCTTTATCTATCTATATATCTGTCTATCTATCTATTATATTCTAAGCTATTCTATGTATAATTCTTTCTTTCTCTCTCTCTCTCTCTCTCTCTCTGTCTCTCTCTCTGTCTGTCTCCTATTCTGTTCATTTCTATTTATCAATATATTATACTTTCTCTATCACTCTCTCTCTCTCTCTCTCTATCTATCTATCTATCTATCTATCTAATCCATTCTATTCATGTCTATCTATTTACTCCATTATATTCTATTTCATGTCTAATTCTATGTCTGTTCATACACACGTACACACTCACATACAGAAATACACACACACACACACACACACACACACACACACACACAGCGAAAATACAGTTTCCCCCTTTTTTATTTGAACTATGATTTTAGAAATTAAATTCATTAAAAACATTTACACAACAATAGGTAATCTTTGCTTACCAAGGAACGTAAAATGAAATGCCTTTCCTCATTTCTTGCCTGCAACTTCTTTTTGACCTTATTGTAACTTTCTGGAAGTTAACTGTTTTGATTTTTACAAGACATACGTTTCGGATTCCTTTGTCGTGTTATCTGTGCCGGCTTTAACTAAATCAAAAACCGATATTATGTGTCTTTTAAGGGTTCTTAACTGAGAAGCAAATATTTTCTAAAAGGTCAGCACCTCATGGAAGTTGTCAGATGCAAAAATTAGTCAACCGCTACCATATATATATATATATATATATATATATATATATATATATATATATATATATATATATATATATATATATAGGGTGTCTCAATATGTATGGAACCCATGTGACTGCTGATAATAATGTTGTTTTGTTTTTGTTCAGATTTTAAAACAGTATACTATAACAAATATCAATTCTCATCACGATGCCTTGGACAAGAGAGAAAAATATATTGCGTCACTACTTATTTGGGGACAAAATCATTCAAAACTGTCTCAGAATAGATGCAAGCCATTAATATGATAATGATTTATTACTGAGACGAGAAACTCAAAAAACAATTGCATGTCTTGGAAGATGATATAATAACAATTAAAACAACATTGATTTGATGTCTCTAGCTCAAAGGATGTATTTTCACGGGACATGTTCCAAATGACCGCCATTGCGTTGTCTCAATAATAAATCATCATCATATCAATGGATTGCATCTATTTTGAGACGCCATATATATATATATATATATATATATATATATATATATATATATATATATATATATATTCTAAACAGGTCTATTTACTCGTGCATGAAAGTATAATAGGCCCTAGTATTCCGAGTTAGAATGGTTGCGGAAGGAATGTAATGAATGGGTGTCTCCGCACCTCCTCGAGATGCAGATCTGTACCCCTATACCAGATGTAGATTACCGTGATAACCCGGACACTAATAATTGGCCTAGTGGGAAGAGTGTTCGCCAATAATCCGGAAGACCGAGTTCGATCCCAGGTCAAGTTATACCAAGGATTTAAAAAATGGTACTTGATAGCTCTTTACTTAACCCTCAGCACTATAAGATACGTATTAAGATTAGGGTGGAGCAATCCAGGGAATGGATTTGCGTCCCCCCCTACAACTCGCTATTGAATAGGGAACCATCGATTCACCTTCGACTACAGTCACCGACTTTACTTATATATATATATATATATATATATATATATATATATATATATATATATGTGTGTGTGTGTGTGTGTTTAATTTGATTTCTTTAGTTTAGTGATATATCAAACTTCTTGGATTATTTTAAGTCAAGGTCGTCCTTGTTGAAGAACAGTAATGATACTTTTTAACCCATAGATGTGCGGATAAGGGGACTCAAGATTTCCCAAGAGTATTCATCCTAAAGTGAACATGACTGGAGTTTGAACTCGCTAACAACGAAGTTGCAGTCGGGTACTTAACCACGGGACTACGGGGGCCCCTTGTCTGTTTGTGTTTGCGTGCGTATATGTGAATATCCGTAAAACATATTCTGATATCTACAAATAATCACCTAAATAAGTTTAGCACTGTGAGTTAAGGCTGTCAAATAAACCTACTGTATCTCTGCCGAGAAGAAAGAGAACCCTTCGTGTGTTCTGGACATGATACTAAACGATCTGATGGTGAGGCTCCAATCCTGAAACTTTGGAGAATATAGTCCCTCTTCATTGCCATTACTCCCGGGTATACTCTGACCCGGAGTGGTTGTACTTGAAGGGTTCCATCTGTGGGTCAAATAGTAATGTTTGACCATTTAATTGCCTGCAAACAAATAACTGGCATTAGATTAGATTTTTAGCGGTAGATTGCAATACTTGAAATCATTTAACTGTGTGCAAATAAAACTATTAGCGTGGAATACTTAAAATCCTTTAACTGAATGCAAAAATGGGATTATATATATATGATATCGCATTACTTGGAACCATTTGGTTGTTTGCAAAGAAATGGTGTTGAATAGAAAAATATAAATAGCTATACTTGTAACCATTTCATTACGTGCAAACAAATAATAAACATTCAATAGAATTATTAGAGTTGAATAACAATACTTGAAACCCTTTAACTGTGTGCAAATAATAGTGATACTTGTTTGCAAACAAATTAGTTTTACTTAATATAAAAATATGATTACCTACAAACTATTCACTTTCAATTCATATGTGTATAACTATTCAGTAACGTACCAAAAATGATTGATGTAAATCTAAATTAATACATTTAGATTGTAATACTTGAAAACATTTAACTTTGCCAAAAATGAGCTCTGACACGTTAAAAAAATTAATAAAGTATGCGTTTATAAATCAAATACATATATATCTAATATATGTGTGAAAAGAGGATTGGCATTGAATAACCTAAAATGGTTGATGCCTCATAAAACCTAACCAACCAACCAACCATATAGCAATGAATTAATTGTTTCCTAAACGGAAACCAAACAGAGGAAGGAAGTTACTTACCCAGTAAGAGAAACTCACCAAAAAGTGAGCTGATAGAAAATGCTCCTTTAGCCATTCTTATTTCCACCGACCAGTTTTAACTCCATGTTTGTTTTGGGGTCATCAGGAGAGAATGTGCACCGTTTCGGGGCCTTCCTCTCAAAGAAACCAAACAAGTATAATCAAATGGAACAAATACAATGACGTTATTCTTAAAAAAACACCAAGTGTCAAAAGTGTAAAGATGAACGTTGAATCTTTCCTTTCGGTCGGCTTTTCTGTTTTTTACAATAACTTTTTTGTTTCTTTTTTTTTAAAAAAGAATTTCTCATTTTTTTATTCTTCTCTATATTTTCCTTTTTTTTTATTTGTTTCTTATCAAAATTTCTTTTTTTTATAAAAATCTGTTGAATTCTTCTCATTGTTTAATCCGTTTCTTTCTTTTGGAAGGTGTGGCACATCAAACAGTAAAAAAAATGCAGGAAAAGGGTTTAGTTCCAGTTAACTCACAAATTATAGGTATCGAGTCCCGAATCAATAAAGATTATTCAATCCAGTTCAGCATTCAATCAAGGAAGGACAAATTTCCTAATAGGCAAATCCCAACAGCAAAAATAACATCCAAAAGATGTCCTTTCCACGAGAAGACGTAACATCAAACGTCTTACATTAGGTACCCTTTTTTAATTTTGTATTTAGAATATTCATTTCCCCATTATGCAACGTTGATGTCTGTTTTTTTTAAACAGGAAGTTGTTTATGGCTTATATAAAAAAAAATAATCCATTTTCTTTACTTACTTATCTCCCTTCTCTCAAATGTTTCATTATGTATGTTGGTTTTTTCCCCCTCTTTGACAAACATCGATTTCCGTAAGCATTTGATAGTCGTTGGTTTTGCATTTTTAAAATTCAATTTGCAGGCAAAGGCTTATTCAAAAAGTAACAATCTTTTGTCTCTAAAGAATTAATCTAGTTTTATTTTCTCTATCCTAACTAAAAATACAAATCCTTTTGTTTTGCTTCTTTGTTTAATAGATATCAGCCTTTGTGGATTGTTCAAAGCCAAAACTATCCTGGTAGAAGTACAGGAGTGGTATATATTTTCCCATAGCTGTGAAGATAAAAGAGTTCATATCTTTTACAAGGATATTCGCTCGAAAGTGAACGGAATGGCGAGACTGGAGTTCAACTTGGTTGCTACGATGTCGCAGTCGAGGGCCTTCGATACGAAGACCCCCTATAGTCATTGTTGAATAAATATAAAATATTGTCATCAAAAATATTCACTGAATTCTGGTCTTTTTTTGCTGGGCCACATATAATTACCAGCATTTATAGTTAGGCTTTTAATTCGGATGAAGAACTCAAAACAATATAATGGCACAAATATATATTTGAAAAATACAAGGGTTACAAACTAAATATCTTTGCGGCCAAACTTATTTACCGATGTCCACCTTGAACTGAAATGCTTTCAAATCGTCTTATTGGTCTGCCTGTCAACATTACAAGTGATTAAATTTTGAAAAGGAGTCTAAGTGGGAGCCAATTCCAGGCAGAACGCTGATTCGCCCTACTCAACCGCCAAGGGGAGATAATTATATTTTCCAATAGAACCGAGATACAAATTTCAGTTCATTTTTTTAAAAAGTCAGATATTTTACTGTCTAATATTGAGGATAGAACTGTACACCACATAGTCAAAACTAAGTAAATCCTTACGGCCCACTTATCGGACCAATCAGAGCTCAGCACAGAATAATTATTTTGATTTAATCAATTGCCGTGTAAACTTGCTCTGGAATTCTCTTTTGGAGTAAAATGTAATTTACAACTTATATGATAAGGTTGATTTGAGTTTAACGACATGTCAACCTGTCAACAGTTATTTTATGCCTTGTCATTAGATTTGGTTTTGTATGCCATATCAAACATTTTAGGTTAATTAATGCCAAATCCATTTTTATCCATATAAGCAGTTATATTTCAAACAATTCTGTTTAGAATATGTTTAGACTTTTGTTTACACGTAGTTAAATGTCAAAACAGTTCAAACAATTCAGTTTAACATAAAAGACAGTTCTATTTTTAACAATTCAGTTTAACATAAGTACACAGTTTAGTTCTATAAGGCTCATAGATAGGATGCTATCAGACGTTACAACTCTGGGCTAGAGTGGACGTAGGAATGATGGCAATGAAGGAGTGCTCTGCGTTTCCCATTGCTCCAGCATTACTGGAACCTCATCATCAGATTGTTTAGTGTTATATCCAGGACACTCGTTGGCAAATAGGGTCTTAACCCTCTGCAGAGATATAGTCGGTGTATTTTACTGCCTCCTTATGTTGCATAACCGTAATACATATACAATTATACACATATACATGCGGAAATATAATCAACAATAAAGACCAACGAACACACTTCTTTAGAAATATATACCTCTCAATTTATTCGGAAGGGTTGCGAAAGGGTTATTTGTGAGAGGTGATTTTCAGACTGGACAGAATGCAACATATTGACCCCCAGTTCCTCTGTCTTTAGCAGCACTTCTTTCTCATTCTGCTGGGCTGCTCAGCCGAGGGTCATGAGGGGCCAGCCCTCTGCTGTGAGCTTGTTCTCACGGCCTCGAACTGCAACAAACTGACTCCAACTAATTGAACCTGTCCGTGGCACCGGGTTATATAATTGTTTGTCGTCCACCTGCTTCTTGTGGGCGTCACATCTGCACCCAATTCAACCCGTCAACAGTCAAGGTTATACCCTGATATCTTCGACAGGATGCACCTGTTATTTACACAGGTGCATCTCTTATTTGATAGCTCGGCCAAGGGTCAACATGTTACACCTAAGCCAACTGGGCAATTATCATTAGAGATTCAAGTTAATTGTTCGTTCATTTTTACATTTTGTTGTCGTTGTTTCTTCATTATTTTACAAGATCCAATCAAATACGAATAATTTTTTAACTGACCTACTTAATTCACAGCTACCTTGCCAACTGGGGCTGTCAAATACACTGACTGCATCCCCTGCAATGGGGTAAGCTCTCTTCTCCAACGAGTATCCGGAGTATAAAACTAAACGGCATCTGATAGCGAAGATCCCGTAGATTATTCCCTAATGTCCATTACTCCAAGGTCCACTCTGACACAGAGTGGTTGTATAAGTTAGGATTCCATCTATGAGTCAAATAGAACTATTCAACTATTTACTAAGACTATTATCATTTGTTATTGGAAAGCTTAAAGATTTGTATAAATTATTTATGTTTCATAGGAACACTTGATAAACAGAATTATTAGTGTTAGATAGGGATACTAAAAATTACTTAACTGTTTGAAATAATAGACAACTACAAAATATTCACTTATATAAACAGGATTTGGCATTAAATTACACATTAGGGTTGATATGGATTAAACACCAACCATCCAATCAACCAACCAACCAACAAAACAACTTGACCATAACAGGTACAACTACTTCGGCCCAGAGTAGACCTGGGAGTAATGACAATAAATATGTACTCCACACAGAACTGGAACATCACGCTCGGGTATAGTTTAATCTAATACCTTGGACACTCCCATTTTTGGAGGGCGTCGGTCTTAACTCTCTGCAGGGGATACAATCAGCATATTCCACCAACAGAACGATTTAAAAAATAACATTTTCTATTATAGACTTGCACACCAATAGTTTCATTTACCTACGTCGCTGTTCATCTGGAAGGATGGCTTTGGCATTAAATAACCTACGAAGGTTGATATGCCATTTAACCAAACCAAGCCAAGTTTTAACTAAGTTTGTAAACCCACACCTCTTATATTCGCGAATTCTATAACAACTTGATTTTTCAAAAAATCCCTAATCGGTATGTTTATAATAACTAAAAATAAACTTATATGTAACTGTTATTTTAACTGATTCTAAACAAAACAACCGATAAAACACCTTCATTTTTCAGCCACAATATCGAACATTAATAAGAGGCCATTGAGAAATATATGTTAGTGAATCAGTCTGATCTTCATTTTTGCTTCATTTAGCGATTATGTGCTCCAAAATCAGTGATTTATTTTGTGATTTTTATCGATAGACAATCGAATTTCAATATAAGGAAAACAGGCATAGTGTGCCCCAACAGCATACTGAACATTTCGAACAATTAAACAGGGAAGAAAAAAAAACTTATAGCCGTAATTGTTCGAGGCAAATTGGAAATGAAGATGTTGGCGTGAGCTAAGTCTTTACCAATGACACAGTAGCAGGGTCGTCTACGAAGAATTCAACTAGCAACACTATAGAAATGGTGTGTGAGTCGATCTTGTTGACCATCATGTTATGTCATGCACTCTAGAGCAGTGTCAGCCGAGTCAAGCAGGTTGAAGGTTAATCGTTTCAAATTTCAGAAGAAGAATGTCAAGTTCTTATTTCTTTGACACTTGTACGACATAGCTACAGATGTGAAGTGAAATCCAACGGACTAAATGTCGTTTTGAATAGAAAATCCACCATGTTTTCTCTATCTAAACTGTGTCGGACACCAGATCCTGAGTCACGGCGCCAACTGTACTGATATTGTCGGATTCAGTAAATGATGATATGTCCATGTGTCCTCTGGATCAATCCAGATCCCTCGACAACGGAATGAGAAAGTTGTATGTTCTTGTTCTCTCTCTCTCTCTCTCTCTCTCTCTCTCTCTCTGAAGAGTCTCTTTGGCGTAATAGCTAAAGTACTGGATTGCAGGGTCGAAATGAGTGAGTTCGAACTCCAGTCGGGCTATATTGTTTATTTTTAACCTAATAACCTTGGGACAGGCATGAACCTCCTTATTCCTCCAGTTATGGGTTAAATATGATAATTACACTTCTTCTACAAAGATGGATTTGGCATTAGATAACGAACGAAGATATATATGCCATTAAAAAAAAGAAAACAAACCAAATCCTCTCTCTCTTTCTCTCTCTCATTTCATGGGTTGAAGAAAAGCTTATTGGTGCAGCAAACATTTTCTCAATGATGGGTTGAGAGAAACAACAAACTGGGTTAATAATTATTAACATGATGTTTTTTTGTTTTTTTTTATTTTCCATCGAAGTGTCAAAACGATCCATAGCTTTTGAATTCTGCACAGAATCAAGTGAAAATAAATAAGTAAAATTTCCCCGACACGATGACTGTTTCATTTACCTGTTTGAATAATGTCCCTTCTGCGAAGAAATACTTGATGCAACGATATATTTTAATTTGACCAACGAGTACATGCACATACTGATGACGTGAATATTAAACTGAATAATTCGTAGAATGACCGAATTGCAAGGGATTATGATGGGATTAGACTGATTTTAACCCGTCAAGGATTTTTATGCCGAGATGTGTTATATAATCTCGTTCATTTTAGTTGTTATATTAACATTTGTGTATAGTTGTTTCGAAAGAGTTTTTTTTTCTCCACAATGATATCAAATATTCCTATCAAATAGAAATGATTAGCATACAGCTGCATGGTTTCAAGTATTCCTATCCAATTCTAATAATTAAATGTTTTCAAGTAATTATTGTATATAATAATAGCCATTTGTTTTGCCCAAAGTTATGTGCTTTCAAATTACTAATTATAACCGTTAGTAAACAACTATTGGTTCGCTAGTGGTCCGGGAGACCTGGGTTCAATCCCAGGTCGCGTCATACCAAAGACTTTAAAAATTGCACTTGATACCTCCTTGCTTAACACTCAGCAATATAAAGTACGTATCAAGGGTAAAGTGGAGCAATCCTCTACACCTCGATGTAGTATCTATTGAAAAGGGAGCCTTCTGGTCACCCTCGACTACAGTCGCCAACATTACTTACAGTTATATGGTATGAAGTATTCGCATTTTATTCTAATTATTTTAGATAGATTTATTTGTTCCATAGGTGTGACTGACAACTATTATCACTCCAGGTCAGAGTGGACCTGGGATTAATGGGAATGAAGGGGTATTCCAGACCCTCTACTTCTGAAGAACTGGAGCCACACTAACTGAAAGAATTTAATCAGGGCACCCCTTACTTGCAGTAAGGGGTCTAACATCATTTATCATATTCTAAGCCTCAATGACAAGTTGGTCTAAAAGAGAACGAAATCGAATATTAAAGTTTACATTTTGTTCGCCAGGTTGAAATGATGGATTGTAGTGAATCTGACAGAATAATAGAAAATATGAGGAAAGTTGAATAAATCAAACACGTGACTCTAATTTAGATGCGTGCGCACATACACTTTGGAAAAGCAGAAAACCATTTAAAAAAGAACAAAATATCACGCATCTCAATCGAAGTGAAGTGTTTGATTTATCCAACTTTCCACATATTTCTATCATTCTGTTCCATACATGTATTTACTAACCCCTCCTTACGAACAGGATGTGACACAAAAACAATTTTTATGCAAGAGTTTAATTTATGAGTTTAAGTTCAGAGATTTCTATCACTTAGACTGGTTGCATAACCAAGGCTAAAGTGCTCAGTCTGCCCTACTATTTACCCATAGCTGGAGGGAGAATAATTGCATTCGCGCCTTTCCTAAAGGTATTGGTGTTATGTGAAATACAATCAGCCTCGTCCAGGATTTGAACTCAGGTCGCCGTGTTCATTTCCAACGTCGATAACCAATACACCCCGGGCACTTCCACATGTTCCGTGTATTCATCCCGCTGTTTAATACATTTATCATGTCAATTCTAAAGTTTCTTTAACCCTTTGAAATCAAATTCTTTGAACATTTAACCAAAAGGCTATTTCCTTCTTGGTTAGGCTGATAACTTTTCATCCCCTTCTTGCATTCCCTTAAACTTACGTTTTTGTATCCGTGTGTTTATCAATCTTTCGCAATTTTATATTTACACCGATTAACATGTAAGGCTATCTTTTATAAAACACAATAAATTATTCATTATATTTTTGCAGGGAACTCGATATGTGCTGAATTAGGATTGCATATACGAATAAATGAAAATATTTCCAAAAAGAAAAATAAAACGAATAAGGAAAAGTGTGAATACGTATCTAAATTTCATGAGTCTCAATCGGGAATTTCCTTTACATGTCAGTTTAGTTATGAAGCGTTCGGAAATGTGTTGGGAATAAATAATTTTAAAATAATGATTATAAGCAGCGCTCGTAATAAAAGCGCAGTTTGGTCATATAACGAACTACAAAAGAAGGAAAGTTAATTTTTGAGACTGATGAAGAATTGACTACATGTATCTAGATAGATCATTTTGCACAAAAAAAGACAAAAAAAATACATTAAATAAATGTAAAGTATGAAAGAAAAATTCTGAAATAAACAACTTTTTGTTTAGATAGTCAATATTTGATTAACAAACAAGTGTAACAATGTAAATAAATATGGAAATATTATTCAATATCCAATGATAAGCAGGATTCAGTGTTTAGAATTTTTTTCCTTCCAATCTTCCAACATAGTTTGGCTTATTGATGAATTTGTTCGTTCTCTTGTTGTATTTCATAGTAAAAGTTGTTTTTTTTTTCTGGGTGATTTTCTCTATCTCATTTCTTTTTAAGCCTGGTAAAAAATCGTATCGTTGGAAAATAATAAAGTAGGTGACGATATAAGTAATATTCATTAAATATTAACATCATCCTGTGGGTGAGGTTTAGCATACTTATACTGTATCCCAAATAGAAAGGTAAGACGCAATTTCAAAAAGGAATGTCCTGGATATGACACTAGACTGCGCCTAATGATGATGCTCTGATGCTGAAGATCTGGAGAGAGTAGAGAATCACCATTTATCAACATTAAACTTAGGCGACCCGTAAAACCTGTGAGAGGATACATCAATTGGTCAAATACATCTATTAAAAAACCTCTTCAGAAACAACAACACAAAAAATGTAAATATAAACCAACAATGAATTCTTAACTTCTTGGCCTGAAATAACCCTAAGCGTGTTGACATACGGTTAAAATTAATCAACCACGATTGAATATTAACTATAACTTAAATTAGAATCTTTGTCAAAACATCAATAAAAACATCCGAGTTAGTCAATCAAATACCGATTAGCTACAAAAGTAAAGTTGGCGACCGTAGTCGAGGGTGAATCAAAGACTCCCTTTTCAATAGCTACTACACCAAAGGGTAAGGAAGGGCGCTACTCAATTCCCTAGATTGCTCCACTTTACCCTTGATCTATAACTTACAATGATGAGAGTTAAAAAATGCAGTATTAAGTATCATTTTTTGAGTCTTTGGAAATGACTTGACCTGCGATTGGACAACGGTCACCCAAACCATTGGCGAACACCTTACAAAATACCTACGATCATCTTACATATATATATATATATATATATATATATATATATATATATATATACACACACAGAGGGTGGAACGATAAAATTGTCGTCCTAAAGAAAACAACACTACAGCTTTATTTTAAAACTTTTATTGAAAAAAAACAATTCAGGTAACTTGATTATGTAGTAGAGACGACATCTATTCACTGTAGCCTCTTTCAGCCTCAATTACAGCCTCGATACGAATCTGGAACTGGGAGCATGCCTTTTCCACAAGCGCCGGCGGGAGCTCGGTGGATACTCAGCGGATGGCGGCGATCAGGCTGGTTTTGGTGCTATGGGAGGTCATGTTGTTGATGTCCTCGACGTATGACCAAACGAAGCAGTCCAGCGGCTTCAGGTCGGGGGAGGAGGGGGACAGCACGAGAAGGGTACAAAGTCGTAGCACTCCTTCTGAAGCCAAGCCTGGGTCGCTTTGAACTTGTGGGCCGGTGCTGAGTCCTGCTGCCACACCCAGGGTATGCCACCGTCCACCTGATTGCACCAGGGTATCACCACCCTCTTCAGCACATCCAGATACACTTTGGTGTTGACTTTTAAGCCGACTTCGAAGATGTGAGGTGGCATGATGTGGCCGTCACTTGAACCCACACCAAAGACCATAACTGTAGCCGGAAACTTTGTTTTCATCAACCTGGGCACGTCCATGTTATTCATGGCAATCCAGATTTGCATTTTGAGGGTGCTGGCAATGGTCCTGTTGTCATAACTTGGATCGGTAGAAAGCATGAGTTGTACAGCGGCGCATTTCCAATCTCTCTCGTTGAACATTGCGTCACTTTCAGACATGATAGAAGGCTCTTATGGCTCTTGGGATTTGTACACACTGGCCAACTAGTAGATGATTTGCAACAAAAAAAGAAAACCGGTTTTCATTAAACGGAAATGGAATCATGTCGTCTTTTCTAGAGCGACAATTTTATGGTTGCACCGTGTATATATATCTATGTATACATACGTATATATATATATATATATATATAGATGGATATAGATATAGAATCATATATATATATATATATATATCATATTTAAAATGTAGATGAATAAAACCTGCAGTTTGTTTTTTTCTGATATGGTACTTAATATCAGATATAGAGTCACTCATACCATATAAAATATTAAACCGTGATTTAAAATTATTATTAAACAGAGCCCACTGTTCAATGATATCGAGGTGATCAACAAAGATATACATGAAAATTCGTGTAATTCAATTTTCCCTCTATTGACTTCTGACTGAGAAAAAATAATTATTATTGTACGAGTGACTTAAAAGTTATCATAATGTTTTATATCTATCTTAGGCACCGATTATGACTATTGACATTGTCCAAAATCGGATTATATGCGGGAAAATGAAACATAAAGGCTTTGATCACGTTTTTAATTACCGTTTAAGAATTTACATATTTTACACTTTATATATATATATATATATATATATGTACACGAGAAGGTATTGAGAGATTCCTAATCAAAAAGAAAAGGACCTATTCCACCAATTCAGCTAACATTGTCTAACACATTTGGTGCAGATTCGTCAAGTTTCCTTTTCCCTTCCAAAAGGGATTCAGTATATTCTTAGACATTCTTCTTTTGGTAGCACTGAGAACTTGTCAACACTCATCACACACACACACACACACACACACACACACACACACACACACACACACACAGAGTTATATATAGATATATATATGTATTTTATACGAGGCTCACTCAAAAACTTCTAAGCCTTATGCAGAAAAACGAGCCATCGCGTAACATTTTTGTTGGGACAAACCCGACCACTTTTTATAAAACAAGAAAAATTAATTCAGATTTCTGTCGTAATGTCTGGGTCGGTGAAGCCCATACAAACGTTACATGTGTGTGATACATCTAAAGATTAGGTTAGGCTTAGAAATCTTTGAATGAACCTCGTATATATATATATATATATATATATATATATATATATATATATACGAATACCTATTCAGTCTTTTGACTAGGCGTACGTTATTGGTTGAGTATTTTCAAATAGGACGAATATTTTTAGTCTTTTCTTTTTTGATTTTGTTTTTACCCGATATCAGTTTTTGTGAAAAAAAAATTTATTTGCAAATTATATCATCTGTTGTTTTTTTTCACACTGTCAAAATTATAGAATAGGTATAAAAATTAAATGATATATAGAGAGAGTGACTAAGTAAAGCATAGCCTGATATGTAGCTTGCTAAATTTATATTTGAAAGTTTCATTCGATCATATGATTGTTATTCATCACTAAATTAAGTGCATTACCGTGGGTGTAGTTTGAGCTGAAAATTACACGTAATGCAAACTAAACGCTTTTTCATCATTAGGGGTTGGTTGGCTTTTCGTTGAATCAACCCCTGATGATTATTTTATACCGAATTCAATTTATCCTTTATGATCCTCAATTAAATATGGTATTAAAAAAAACTATTTTCACGAGAAGTAAACACTTCATATTTAGTTGAAATATCAATATATCAAGACTAAATCTTATACAAAATCATTTTTAAAATAATCTCAGATCTATTAGACTTAGAGATCGGCCTCCAATAGGTACTACCACTTCAGGTAACAATGAAGCTATGAGTAAAAGTTATAAAAAAAAGTCATTCCATGCAATCCAGAGCTCCTGAACTGGAGTTTCAACACCGTATGCAGTTTAGTATCTGACATAGAATACTTAATAAGAGTAGAAATTATTATCATTAGTTTCCTCAATTACAGGTTTACCTCTATGGAATCATGTGTCCGTCTGTCTAAACGAAAACAGTGTTAACTGTGACTGAACAAGCAAAAATCTCGAATGTCACACTCTAATACAATCGCTGTTGCTGCTGCTATGCACAAAAAGTTGCAGGTTTCGACAACAGATTTTCTTCTCTTTCTGTTCGACTATAGTCGAATTCATTTCTCCTGTTTGATGCAGTTGCCCCCACACACCAATCCTTACCAACAACACCTGTTTTCAGCTCTCCCTTACTAAATGTCTACCTTGATATCATCGAATTTCAGATCATATTTGAAAATGTACCTGCATCATCGCGGCAGCGAGCGTCTTGCAGGTTGGAACCAAGCGGCGATATCCTCCTTTAGGATGTTTATCGAGATATGGCCGCTCCGCATGTGGACAAGTCGGCTCAGTTCTCACCACGTGAAGTGGGCAAACATGCGCAACATGCTGACCCAGAAGAGAGAACATCTTTGTTTAGCATATGAGCCCACCAAGAAATGCTCAGGAACCGCCGCCGCAAGCATCTTAATGTCATGCTATTGAGATTGTTTTCTTACTGGATACATTTTACTCAGCAAGTTTTCATTGAAGAATGTGACGCAGCAGGAGAAACTAACAAGCTCGTCAGCAGCACATCGTCGATAAAATACGTATAATCTAAAAGTCCATTACAATATTTTCATTCTTTTTAAGTCATTATGGGTATTATATATAGTATAACCGAACTGTGTATTATATAGGTATCGCCCATAAATAAGTGGCCTTCTACTTAATAATGGATTGTATGCAGTATCGCTGACAAATTAGTACCCTACTAACATTTTAAAAAATAAATCATTACTTTTCTTTTAAATTAGATAAATTAGGATATTGTTTTTTCTTGTGGAACAATATTAATCAAAACAAATTGCTATGGATCATTTATTTACAACCTCTACAGTATAGAAATAGTAACCAAAAACGTTGCAGAAATATATATATATATATATATATATATATGTGTGTGTGTGTGTGTGTGTGTGTGTGTGTGTGTGTGTGCTTTACAAACAAATGTTCATAATTTTTTTGTTACTAAGTTACAGTGCTGAAGGGTTTGGTAATAAATAACACCTAATAATAGCCGTTTTAATTACATAACGTTCTACTAGAAGTAATAAAATCCTTGTAACACTGATTTCAAAAATAAATCATCATTATTATAATTATTTTGTCTCTTATAGAGTTTTTCACATCAGTATTAGCTGATAGTTCCTCTCTGGAGTCTGAATGACTGCAAGTCTCCTCGAGTTTCCAGGACTCTTCTCAGTATTATGGCCGTTCTCAGTAATGCTGTCATTTGGATAGTCTCTACCTGTCCGCCAACTCCCAAGTCCTCCAGGCCTTTTAATAATCCTTTAGTTATTGTGCCAAAAGTACCAATCACAATTGGTAAAATCGTCACTTTCATGCTCCACAGATTTTTCAAGTCTCTAGCAAAGTCGAGGTACTTATTCTTCTTTTCACGTTCTTTCAGTTTTATTCTGTGGTCAACTTGGACAGAAAAATCGACAATTTTGCAAATTCTCTTTTTTTTTTTTTTGTTAATTATTATAAGGTCTGGTCTTCTGGCCGAGATTAGGTGATCCGTGTGTATTTCAAAGTCCCATAGGAGTTTATGCCTGTCATTTTCTCGGACAAGTGCTGGGTTGTGCATATACCATTTGTTGGCATGGTCAAATTTAGATTTCATGAACATTTCCCAGTGGATCACCTTGCCGACCCCATCGTTTCTCGCCTTATACTCCCTCTGTGCTAATTTGCTGCATTCGCTTATTATGTGATTCATCGTTTCGTCTCTGTCACCGCATAGTCTATATCTGCTATTTTGTTGCGTTTTGCTAATTATTGCTTTGATATGATTGGTTCTTATGGCGTTGTCCTGTGCTGCTATTAGGAGAAATTACGTTTCTCTCGTCAGGTTACCTTTTCTTAGCCAGGTCTAGGTCTTCTCGTGTGAGATGGTGTTTATTAGTCGTTTAAAGCAGCCATAGAGTTGTTTTTTCCCTATTTTTGTTTTCTAGTTATTGTCACTCTATCGTCTGTCGTGTTGTCGGTATCTTTTCTGATGGCTGTAATCAGTCCTCGTTCGTGATTATTATTATTATTATTATTATTATTAGAGCTTTTCACATCAGCATTAGCCGATGGTTTTTCACTGGAGTTTGAGTGACAGCAAGTCTCCTCAAGTCTCCAGGACTCTTCTCGGTATTCTGGCCGTTCTCAATAATGCTATCGTTTGGATGGTCTCCACCCGTCCGCTAACTTCCAAATCCTCCAGTCCCTTTAGTTATCCTTTAGTAACTGTTCCAAACGCACCAATTACAATTGGTATAATTGTCACCTGCATGTTCCACAGTTTTTTCCATTCCCTACAAGGTCGAGGTATTTATCCTTCTTTTCACATTCTTTCAGTTTTATTCTGTGGTCAGCTGGGACAGCAAAGTCGACTATTTTGCAAATTCTCTTCTTTTTTTTTTGTTGATTATTATTAAGTCTGGTCTTCTGGCCGGGATTAGGTGATCCGTTTGTATGTTAAAGTCCCATAGGAGTTTCTTGTTTATTATTATAATTAAAAATAACTATACTTAGTATAATATTATTTGTAAGTAAATAATTTGTTCTTGATTAAAATATCCTTTTATAGAATATTGGTAGAAATGACTTATTTACGCGCAATACTTCAGTAGTATTAAGAAAATTAAACTACACCTTTCGTTTTCAAATCAATAATTATCTATAGATATGTTTATTGGAGTTGTTGTTTGTCTGAAGTGAGCAGTATAAAAACGCTGAACTAGCTAATTTATAGTAATTGTTGGGTTACAAGATTCTAAGTGGAAGTAATTAGGTATCTGAAATTATGATTTATCTTTTATTAGTTTGTATTTTTTCTTTTTTTCTATTTTTTGTGTATGGGCTCCCTTATGCTAAATATCAAAGGCAGCAACAAACAACAACAAAAAAAAAAAAAAGAAAGCAAAAAAGGAAACAAAAATTCCACAAATGGCCCTTTGTCAAGAAATGTAACAGGTTTCCAGAGAATCGGATCGAACAAAGACAATAACTGAAGAATTGTTCCTGTCTTGTTAATCAGGTTTTCCAAAGAATCATTTGATTTTTTCCCATTTCTTTCGTCTTGAAGAATCCGAAGAGGTCCCTGATTTCCCAACAGTAAAAGATGGATAATTATTCCCTCCGTTTTTGTTAATCTTTATCGTAATGCTAACACATTTGCCGCTGAACAAAAGAAATTCTTCGTCTCTGCTGGAATGGCAAAATGTTAATCACAGACTCTTTATTGACGGTTCAAAAAGCTTCATTTTTTTTCTGCTAGAGAATTGTGGTCTGTTTTCTGAAATATCAGAAAATATTTATTCCTCTCCCGTAGATTTTTAGGACAAGAAAGTTTAGCTTTGTTGTTTTTAGTATAACATTTCGCTCAATGTGTATTTTTTCCTTTATTGTTTCATAACTTCATAGCGGAATGTGCGCGTCGGGTATAATCGTTCGAGTGCTTGACTTTAGTCTCGAAGAGAGTGAGTTCTAACTCAAGTCCCTCTTTCACTTTCGAACAAATATTCTTAGGAAAGTATGACCCCATATATCTCGCAAGATATTGACTAAATAGTTTCGCAGATTTTCTACAAGGTGGGCCTTGGCATTAGATAACCCTCAAAGGTTGATATGCCATAAAACAAAGAAACTGAAAACATGATTTCTTTTACGTATTAACCCTCCCCACATGCGAGCACAATAAAACACAAAGTCAATCTTTTAAACGGAGTTTATGAGGTATGATTTTAGAGTTTTCCTTCTCATAGACTGGTTGCCATACCAGAATTGAAGAACCTCATTTGCCCTACTAATTACTCGTAGCTTGAGAAAGAATCGTTGGATTCATACCTTTTTCAGTGGTATTAGTACTATGTGAAAATACGAACAGTCTCGTCTAGGATTTGAACTCGGATCGCTGTATCCATTTCTTACGACTACAACTGTTGCACCAAAGTACCTCAATGTTTTTGCTTGATTATCCTTATCATTTTTGCTTTTAATACAATACTTTGGCCAAAATATTCTTTCGTCTTTCAAACGTATATGTTACCTTCATGCCTTCAGTTGTAAATTAGCAAATTCGAAAATTTTGTTTGTCATGGTGGGTTAAAAAAAAACAGTGAAGATTATGACGATACCTCGAAGCATATCTGAAATAAAAAATGTGCAAACATTGAAAAAGAACAACCGTCGTAGTTTTAGCCATAATTTTGCTTTCAAGGATAAGAAATGACAAATGCGAGCACACACACACACACACACACACACATATGTATAAGGTGGAATGGCGTAGACACAGAATCAAAGGCGCTTATGATCAGCAGACTGTGGTGTTAGTCATGAATCACTGGAATCTGGCAAGAAGATACATTAGCATCACAAATGTTTATAAGTAAAGTAAAAAATAAAGTTGGTGACCCGAAGGCTCCCTTTTCGATAGCTACAACACAAAGGGCGCAACTCCTTTCCCTGGATTGTTCTACTTCATCCTTAATCGGCACCATAAAATGCTGAGTGGTAAGCAAGGAGTATCATTTTTTGAGTCTCTGGTATGACTCGACCTGGGATTGAACCCAGGTCTCCCAGGCCATTGGCGAACACTCTAACCATCATGCCAATGTCCGCTTTTCTCCCTAAATTACATACATCGAACATTGATAGATCAAGTAAAAGAAAATGGTTCCACACTAGAAAAAGTCAAGAAGCAGGCGATATTTCGCAAAATTATGACAAACACAGACTACACAGATGACCTAGCGCTTCTCAAATATACAAACCTACTCCGAATGGCATAGTCTTGACCAAGCAGCAAAAGGCGGCATTTGACTCAGTGTGAATGCAGTTAAAACAGTTCATGTGTTTTAAATAAAAGGGAAGCATCTGTAATTTAAGTGGCATACCCTTGAAATTGATAGACTAGTTCACATACAGCAACAGCAATATCTCATCTACTGAAAGTCATATTAATATATGCATAGTGAAGGTGTGTGCTACTATTGAAAATTTGATCTCTCTGATAGAATAAAACGAAATTTATTACATGCTGTGACCGTATCAGTACTATCATATGGCTACACCATCTAGACCCTAACGAAAGACATGAAGAAAAAGATATATGGGAACTAAAAAAGAATGCTGCATGCTATTTTGAACAAACCCTGGAAGAAACAATCCATCTAATACCAGCTGTACGACCACTAACCCTCCATCCCACTAGCCATCCAAATGAGACGACTAAGACATGCCGAGCACTGCTGGGGACCTAAAGACGAACTCGTGAGTAACGTTCTTTAATGAATTCATACAGCCTAGTGTGGCCGTGTGGGCTGACAAGCAAGGACTTAAATACATCAGCTCTGTCTCCACTGTGGATGCAGTCTATAAGACCTGCAAGGAGTCACGAATAATAGGAACGGATGATGAGAGACAATCTTTGAACTCCACACTATCGGCTCAACTTGATGATGATAATATATATATATATATAATGACGATGATATATATATGTATATATATATATGTATATATATGTGTGTGTGTGTGTGTGTGTGTCAGAGAGAGAGAGAGAGAGAGAGAGAGAGATAGAGGGGGAGTGAGTTTGCATTTGTGTTTGAGTCTGCGTGTGTATTTTCTATATCTCTTTTCAGCATCAGTGATTATTAGTATTGATCCACACACGTTCTCTCTCTCTCTCTCTCTCTCTCTCTCTCACACACACACACACACACACACACATATATATATATATATATATATTGAACTGTGCATTTTTATGCAGCAAGTTATTCAAGCAAATTTTGTTGAAGATGATGGAACGCCGTTCATTATTTTTAATTTTATTTTTTCGGGTCTCCTTGTTATTTTTCTAGTGTCGGCATCTGGATGGAAAAGAAATTGTCCCATATCTTCTGCCCAAGCGATTTTGACTTTTCTTTTGGTCGTCATCATGGGTAATGTAGTTTTGAGTTGACAGTTTGAGTTTTAAGAGTTTTAATGATTTGTAGCATTTTATTTTGAAGTTGTCGGTTGGAACATTTTCAGCATTTTGTTTTGAAGCATTCGACTGGAAGAAAGGTTTACGAATAGAGTTAGTAATTTTCGTTATTAAAAATATTCAATATGTTGGTGCCTGTGTTAAATACTATTTCATCATTCAAATAAAAAAAAATGCTGATTTACGAGAGGTTTCATAACTCTCTTCAACACTTATGATTAGCGAATGCTCGTGTTTAAAGAAATCATCCAATAATCTAAACTTTGTCGCACCACAATCATCCTAGAATGTCAATTTGCTTAGTATTATACTATCCTTAGAGAATACTGATATTACTTTCAGTAAAAAATAATGGAGACTGAATTACTTTATTCTAAATTCCAGAATTTAGAATTATATTTAGTAAGTGATATTTTAAAATTTCTTGAAGATATATTTTTAATGGAATATATTGAAATCAAATTATATGTCGAGTTATTTATTCATCATTTGAAAATCAAAATTCGAAATCTGATTTTATACTGTGACCTTAGCCTAATTAGAATGGTCATATTCTTTGCTTGCGTCGGCAAAAGTCTTGAAAGGAGGAAATACAGGCTTAAGTGTCACACTGTCGCCTTACATATGCCAAACCCAGATATTTTTGGTTTTCGATTTTTGGTTTTTATTTCTTAAATTGATGCACAACAATTTTTTTGGTAATATCTATAATTAAGCTGTTTTATCATTTTGTTATACATTCTCTCTCTCTCTCTCTCTCTCTCTCTCTCTCTCTCTCTCTCTCTCTCTCTCTGTGTGTTTCTTTCCCTCTCTTTAATGATTCTTTCAGTCCTTCTCTGTCTCTCGGAAAATGGCCGTGTAGAACAAGAATTAATATGGTGGACAGAATATCAATTGCACATCACTTTGGTTTTAATGACAAATGTTTAATTCCTGTGATATTGATTGGTCCATTATCTCTCTCCTTACTTCCCTTTTTCTTTCTCTCTGTCCGTCTATGTATAAATGTTTGTGTGTATACACTTGTGTATGCGTAGGCACTTATGGGTGTTTATATACTCGTAAATGCGCATGCGTGAATTGATAGATAGCTATGGATATTTATATATACCTACACCAATAGAATCACACGTTAACTTTCTCATTATATGCTTTTACTCAGGCAAATATTTATGCTTGAACATATATAAAGTTATGCGGGTGTATATCTAAACGTATGCATTTATATATGGATTTAAATTTATGTAGTGATATTTCTTCGTATACCAAAGAATGCATATGTCTGTTAGGGAAGAGTGATACAGAGAGACATAAAGAGAGTAAGAGAGAGAGAGAGAGAGAGAAAGAGAGAGAGAGGTAGAGAGTGAGAGAAAGAGGAAGAAAGAAAGAGAGTTTGTGTAAATGACGTCTTAGCAATAGTAAAAGACAAAACAAAGTTAATTACCAATTCGAAGTTCTTGCTCAAGAATAAGATACTGGCTGATAAGTCTTATCTATACCCTTGACTATGCAAGCAATTATTTATCTCTTCAGCTTATTATTATTTTTGAATCTCTATGGAAACAGAGCATGCGTACATCGATGCATACGTATAGTGCAATGGAAAATTGCGCTTATTTGCCTTTTATCAAAATTGGTAAGAAGAATGCAAAGGCAAAAACGAAGGGAAAGAAAGAAGAAGCGCTTTAAAATATTTACAAATTTTTACATCTTGAATATATAAAAGGTTTGACTGAAAAAAAAAGAAAAAAAAAGAAAAAGAAAACAATGAAAAAAGAATTTTTATTCAATTGTAATCTGATGTTCTGAGATGAAGTATTTCAATATTTATGTGTATCAAAAATATTTTCGTTTTAGCAGATCTTTCGTTTATTTCGTAGCTGCATTTAAAGATGACTCATTAACTTTTTCTGTTTCATTTTCTTTGTTTAGTGGCATATCAACCTTCGGGGGCTGTATAATGTCACGCTCATGCTAGTAGAAGAACAACAGCTATTTAACCAATAGATGTGGGTGGAAAAGCGGGTACACTTCTTTCCCCAAGGGTATTAGTCCACAAGTGAACGTAATTGCGCCACTGGAATTCGAACTCGTTTCGAGAGTGCAGGTCATCTCTTTAATCCTTAACCCATTGGGACTCACCTCAAAACATCTTTCGGTCTTTTGGATATATATATATATATAAGTGTGTGTGTGTGTGTGTGTGTGTGTTTACTGCTTGGAGAGGGATATTTATGAGAAGGACCGGATCATCTGCGTAGTTTGCATCTGTCATTGTTTCTGCGGTATATAGTCTCCTGCTAGTTTTTGTATTTTTTTTTAAATGTGAGGCAATTTTCTTTTCTCGGCTGATTTTAATACATACATACAGATAGATAGATAGATAGATAGATATTATGGCAGTAATGTATTTCCTTGAAAGATTCCAATGACAATGTCAAAGAAGTTGTTATCACTGTCGGCTGAGCAAACCAATACTTTTATAACATACTCATATACACGAATATGGCCATGTGTGAAATGGATGAAATGGACATCGAATGTTGGTAACATATATACATAGAGAACATTGGAATCTCGAAATTCGTAAACACGTAACGACTTCTTTGTTCAGGTACGAAACCTTTTTATTACTTTTGAGTTAAAGGTTTCGACAAAAGGAGAGAGACACAATCTTTTTATGCTGGCTTCTTCATCTGGCCCTTATCTCGTGCGGCACCCATGGCGCGCAAATTCGTCTCGCCGCTGCGAGCCCCAAAAGTCGAACCTCCTCGTTCGGCGTCTGGTTTCAACTCTCTTAACTTTCTTCGAAATCCCCAAAATCCTCCGTGCACTTCCGGTGCGTGATGTCACCCGCACTTTGTCACCCGTTTCATCATCTCAGGCTATTGTGACATCTCTATCCAAGTTAGACGAACCAGACATGCAGGACACTACTGGAGAGGCAGGGACGAGCTCATAAGTGATGTATTCCTATGGACTCCCACATATGGCCGGGCAAAAGCAGAACGACCATCTTGATCATACATTCATTCACTCATAACTGCAGAAATAATAGATGGATTCATGATTTCCCCATGATCCCTCTCTCCACTCTTTGGTGCCTGCTCTGTTTATTTGTCGCTGCCTCCCACCAGACACGACTTGACACATGGTCAAAAGCCCAAAGGCCGATTAAAGTGGGGATAAAGGGGAGGGGAAGGTCGGGAACGAGTCGAGACTCGAACCCTGCTGGTCTATGCTGCTCATCGGATCACTTGGTGCAATGTGAGTCTGATAAGGCAAGCAGTTTCACGAACCCAAATCTGGTATCCGGGCACGTATGCCGGGTTATGGCTTGAACTAGACAGCAAGGTTTAGAGCCATACATAGATTTCGAGAAAGTCCGCGGGGACCTCTCCTTTAGCACCTGCTCTGTTTGTCCTTCTGTGACGGATTGCTGCATTCATTTATTACATGGTTGACACTTTACTTTCTGCCAAAGAAGAAAGGCAAAGTTGAGTAGTGGCTAACCTACAGAACTGCAATATCGTAAAAAGCACGTTCGAACTCCAATTGCGCCATTACATTCACTTTTGAGAAAAGTATAAACCCCGTATCCCTCACCCAGCAATGGGTTAAATAGTACCACTACTGTTCCCTGAAAAGGATGGCTTTGACATTAGATAACACAGGAAGTGTGATATATCATAAAAAGTATCTCTCCTCGCAGTTACACTGTCCTTAATACTAGCGGTTCCTCTGTTTTCTTCTTTTCTTTAGTTGTAAGGCCTTAGGTATAAAGTTTTGTGTATACTCATTTGTTTACGTGATCTCTGCTTAAGAAGTGTTCGATATTTATCTGTGCCTACTACCAGGCAGGATTTGACACAAGGTCTTTTTTATTGCGGGGATTTAGGGAAAGAGAATCGTGCGCAGTTGGTCAATGCTGATCATGTAAACTATGCAATCCTTTGCTAAGTCTCCCGGTACGTAGGCCAGGTGGTTCATAGAGAGGATTATTATTATAAGTATTACCCCCCCCCTGGGATCAGGGAGTAATTACAATGAAGGGGTGGTTCATACTCCCCAGATTTCAAAAACTGGGCCCTCACAATCAGATGCAGTTTCGTTATCATGTAAAGGACACCGCTTTTTGTGGGATGAGGGTGTTACCCCTCTGCAGGGGGCAGGTACTGCCAGTCTATTTTAAGCTCTGCTGACAAAGCGATATGGGGATAGGATTTTTTTCCTGTGGTTTTTTGTAGTGATTCTTTTTTGGTGGGGATCTTTTCGGATCAGAATAAATTTCCCTTTTGTTATCCATTCTGGAATGTTTACTTCTTGCAAGCATTTGCGTTGTTGTGCTAATCTGTTGTGGACCGATGTGTACCGCTTCAAGCAGAAACCATAGATCTCATCATGGTCTGGTGCCTTCCAATTCCCAATTCTCTTTAGAATTCTTCTTAGGGTTGCAAGATTAAGCTTCCGGTCCTTCTTCGATTTCTTATACTTCATAATTCATATTGATTAATCGTTCGGCTTTTTGTTCTTCTCTTGTCTCTATTGCCACACTTTGCTCCATACATGTTTTATTTCTATTGCATCTGTTTGGAAAGTGTGGTGATTTTTCCCTGTGGCCCGTCCAATCTCGCCACCTAAACTACTTAACCTTGTGTTGTGTTGTTAAGTAAAGATAAGTCGGTCGCAGGTTTTGGTTGGAACCTTACAAGCTGCAACTCAGACTACACTTACAGTTTCTTTTATCTTCTCGTCTCATCTAATCTGATCAGGAGGTGGAATGTGTGACACTTTGTAATATGAACTTTGGTGCTTGGCAGGTTTCTATCTCACTTTGTGTCTGAACAGCCGACTGCTTACTTTTTCGATCCTGGGAACCCGCTGATGCTTTCTCCTATGCTGCAACTCCTCTCTCTTTTGCAACTGACTAGTCTACTTCCTGATTGTTTCAATAAATAAATCCGATCCAGACTGCCGGAAGAGAAAACCATTGTTCCAACGCGGACCAACCAAAGCTGAAGTACCTAAAAAAAATGATACCCTTGTCTATTGTCATCTGATAACACTAGCGCCGAAGACTTCAGTTTGTAATGGGCATTAAAAACTAACCCTTTTATCCCTATCAATAAATCCTTTCTTTATTATTTTTAAAATCTGCCGATCCTCCCAAATGTCTTTGACTATTTTTTTATACTACTTTACATTTAAATCCACGTACATATATAAGTATATTCTACCAATGCTCAGAGATATTCGTACAGATACACTCATCTCTCTCTCTATATATATATATACATATATATATATATATATATATATACTCCTACACACATACGAACTTATATAGACAAGCTAACACATACACATAAGTATTACTGCGCTCATGTACACCTAGGAGCAGAAGCGATTATTATGTCATACTGTTTGTTTTTGTTTTTTAGTGGGGGGGCACGATGTTGATGTTTATTTGTTCGTTAAATCTTATTTTTAGATATTCCTTTTTAGCTGGTATTTTCTATCCCTTACCGGCAACTCTTGAATCTACCTTCTTTCGTCAATAACTTTTTTGTTTTATTTCTTCTTGTTTAGTTTTTTGTCTTGGCTCCTGTTGCCCCTGTCCGTTGTGTCTTGTATTTTCATTTTCTTAGCATTTTGTATCTTCATGTCGCTTCTTTTTATTTATTTATCCGTTCACATTTCCGAACATTTTTTTTTGCTGTTTTGGTCCTTTTTTAGGTTTCTTATCGATATGCCAAATTGACTGCCTTTGCTCCAGAATAAATTAGTTCAGATCGGTGATATCGTCTGTTGGGATATATTTTAGTAATTTATTCATATTCACTTCAGATTCACTCTTCCAATATAAATACCTTAGTGATTGTAGCACTTATTTCTCTTCTGTCATGATTTTCTTTATCGTTTCAATTTTATCTTCTATTTTCTGGTGTTAAGTTTTTTGTTGAAGATGGTCTTATATGTTAGGATTTTCAGCTGTTCTTATTTATCATTCATCCATCTTGTGTAAGCAGCAGTTTCTTTACTTCCTTCTAAACATATTTTCATAATTTCAAGCTATGAGTATGAAACTTTTTTCAATAGTAGTCTTGTTCTTTGTCTGAATTATAAGAGCAGCGTCTGAGAATTCTGTCACTCTTTTAATTTATTCTCTTTATATGAAGTTGATTTTAAAATAGCTTTGCTGTCTTTTTTGCTCTATGTCTTTTTCTTTCCATCTGAGACATAATTTTCTTGGGGAATCGGGGTCATAGAGAGAGGATCCACGTTTATTTATGTGAAATTGTAAGAGCAAACATTTGCAGGATGATGTGGAGTACTTGACAGACATGACACTCAAGTTTGTCTTTAAAGTCCCACAATAGTTTACTGGGATGGGTTTCATTATCATGGACCGTCTCTTGTGTCTATACTAAAGTCAAGCTTTCTTGGAAGCCTGTGACCCTATTATCGGAGTAGTATTGTTTTGTGTGTTAAATGAATATCAGAGACGTTTCCTCTATAAAGTAATATCTTTCTCAAAAGACATTTCCAAATTTTAAAACTAAATGTTGTTCTAAAATAACCACTATATAGATAAAGTATTTATTTCAAAGACAATGTTTTATTAAGAACTTACTAACATCAAGATACATGTTTTAAAAGTTATTTTCTAAATAAATCTCAACGTACTTTAAAAAGAAATATGCAAATAGTAAAGATCTACTGCTTGGTGTCAAAACATAATCAGATCCAATTCAATTGCTGCTTCCATCATTTTATATAAAACTTGCTTTAACAGATTTTTTAAACTCAAAGTTTAAATGTTCTATGTATCTGTGCCAAATGTTGTTTTTCTGAAGCAAATTGAAAGAAAGCTAATTCTCTGAACTTGGTATTAGAAAATTAATTTCTAATTTAAGATTTGACATCCTCATGACTGATCTGGAGTGAGAGGTATTGGTATCATTTAAAAGAACCATTTTCAAGTCCTGAGCTAACAAGGAAAGAAAATGCAAATCATGTGAAACATTCATTCTGTCTCCCAGGAGCAAAAATACCTGGTGCTTTGCATGTCTTTTCTTGCATGCGGCCATTTGTAATATGATTCGTGCTAATGCGCAGGTTCGAGCCCTTAGTATTACTACCGTTTATGAATATGTAAAAGTTATTGTGTAGATAAAATATTCTCCCAAAGTGACGATGACTCATTCGTGAAGGACAGTGGGGAGAACCAGAACGAGAGTAACATTTAGTTGAACATATAAAGCGAGACTTTTTGTATATTTGTATGTATGTGTGTATGTGCGAGCGTGAAAGAGAGAGAGGGGTGGGGAGAGAGAGAGAGAGAGAGATGAAAATTTGTACCGGCTGATTTTATCGGAGAGAGGTAAATTCCACTTTGGAATTGCTGTTTTGACAACAATCAGAAGCATCTCACATGTGCTGGATGAAATAACAAATGTTTGCTACATTTTTGGTCAATTTTTCAGGTCTTAGATTGGCAGAATGGGTTTCAGAATGCAATTTTTGGATTGACATTTGCACTTTTACCAAGGGAGTTTTGTTAAGGTGAGTAAAAAAAAAAGGACATGAGAAGAGTGCACTAACAAGGTAGGTTACGTCTATTAGTGTGTTGAAGTGGGGACTGATTGATCCATTCGGATTTACGAGAAAGAAGGTGTGATGTGGTATGCTACCGAGAGAGGGAGGGGGAATACCCTTCTGTGTTTGAATCAACAGGTACTAAAACTGACCGCTAAAACGGTAGGAGAATGAAGGTCAAAGCTACCCGCGCTCCCTGATCTGTAATCTGTTAGACAAAGAAAGGAATCCAGGTCACTCGAGTATCATGACCGGATCAAATTGTGGGAGAAGAAAAAAGTCAAATGATTGGCCCATAGGCCCTTAGCGCCAAAATACCATTTTTCCGAGAGAGAAATTTAGAAAAGAATCTTTAAATTGGGGACAGAAATCGGCGGAGAAAGACGCCGGTTTACAGCTAACCCCGGGGAAAGTCTCCCGTAAAAAGAGTGGAACAGAGTCTTTGGACAGAAGTCAGCAGAAAGGCGCTTATTCAGCCGACTCCGTGGATGTCATTCACCCGTAAAGGAAGGAACCTGAACATCGTCAAAGATAAGTACAACTTAAACTGTTTTCCTTCTACCCTTCCTGCATATTGGAAATTTATATGTACAAAAAAGAAAGACAGAAACTGAAAAGATTCTGTTTCATCATTAGTAAATTAGTGAATAAACTTTGTTACATGCTTCAGTCCGGTTACTTAGACATTTTCTCAAGTAAAAGAAAAAAAAGAAAGAAAAAAAGAGAGAGAGAGAAGAAAAGGACTGTTGAGAGACATTTATGTTTGATACTTCCTGTTGGCTTAATATTGCCGGTATCTTAAAAAGAAAAGAGAAAAGAAAAAGGAACTGTTTCTTAAATCTTATCATTATTTGTTTGGTCGTCGCCTATTAAAATCTTGTTATAATTTAAGAACACCCTTGTGTTGAAATCTATTGGTTGTGTTGTTTCCTCTATCAATTCGTCTTCTGTTGCACATATCTGTTTCAGCTTCGTATCGCCGTCATTAATACTCGCTAAACGTCTTATCGCACCTTAGAAACATTACAAGGGAATTTTGGAATTTGACTGCAGTTAATATTTTCAAACCTCGAAGTCCATTTTTCCGATATCTGAGGGGGTATGAAAACGAAGGACTTGGTGGGGTATGTGAAAGTGAATTGGAAACCCCCTTACCAACGTCGGAGATCAGTCTGGCCCCAAATTAACCCCCACATTATTTGCCGGTTTACCATATGCCCGAAATAGGGACTTATTTTTCGGAGGGTTAATTGCCAGACTGCCCCCGACGTCACATGCGCATAAAATGAACTTATTGATGAAGCATCACAAAGGGTACAAAACAACTGTTCAACCAGCAATGTTTTCAATGTAAAAGTTACAAAAATCTCCAAAAATATGTTATCATTAAAGCGTACCACCACCACTAACCCTTGACCCCCCCTCTCTCTCTTTCAGTTTCACACACACACACACACACACCATACACACCATACGTTCCTATCGGTTATTGCTCTGTGCTATTCTTCGGAACGGCATTCAAATTTCGCACAGACCCAATGAATCTAAGTTTTACGTTGGTCGACCAACACTAATGTTCATATGTCGGAGTCCATGTGAGAACATTGCATTTTTCCCAGCAGTGCCTGGCATGTCTTGTTCATCTTAATTTGATGGTTTCTGAGATGAGAGGAAAGTGGCCATACAGCTGCTGTTTTCTAAGTAGCTCCTTCCAAGATATGTTAAAAACAGCGCGGAATCTTCTAGTGTAAATCCCCCATCTGTTTTTGCTGATGGCATTTCTTTAAAGTCCAAGTAATGCAACCAGAAAATAATTCTGTAACGGTTGAAAGAATTCCCGTTTTATTACATCAGAGAGATCAAATTTCTATATAGACGATAACCTGTCAATATGAGTCTGTGCCATCCCTATGTGTATGTTTATATCGTTTTCAGTAGATGAGCTATTGCTATTGAGGTGTATGAACCTGTCTACTAATTTCAGTGGCTTGCTATTTAATCATGAATGGAACTATTTTGATTAAAACACATATGTAATCTATCGGAGCTCGCACAGATACTGATGCTTCATGCTGTCTGCTTCAGGCAAAATAGCAAAGATTCGGCTAAAGCAGGTGTAGTTGTAATAAGCGTAAGATCGTCTACGTTGTCTACCTTAGAAATAATTTCTACAAGATATCTTTGACTTCTTGCATTTTTTTTTTAGTGTGAAAGCATTTTCTTTTATTAGATTTATTGTCTTTTATGCAGATTACCTAGGTAGATTATAAATAGTGATGGTGTCAATGGAATTTCTTGCATAACTCTAGCAACAATCTCAAAGAAATCAGTGTCACTCTCAAGTGATCAAACTATTGCCTTATTTCAAATATCTTCATTTAAATGAACGTATAAGATGGTTTGCTTTATGTTCATATATTTAAAAAATACACTGTTTATTTTCATACAAATAAATCAAAACAATAATGTATTAATTCAATTACATTTATTATTATAGTTTCATTAATTATTTTTGGGGGGGGGAATTTGTATTAGAATACGATATTTTGTTTTATTTATAAGTATCAAAACAGATCAATAATCAGAATGTAAACAATTGTTTATGAACTTACTTTTAAAGATCTATGTAATGAGTGAAATATAAAAGATTCGTTGTCTGAATTTTGCAGGCGCGTTTTCTATGTCGCACTCATTAGAGTTCTCGTATTCAGATAAGAAATTTTTCAGAAAATATTTTACATCGACGACTGAGAGCATTTTTCGTGGGTATGAACATTTCATTTTAAACAACGGTTGTATTTGCCGGCATCTTCTATTTCCAAAATGAAAAAAAAAAAAAAAAATAATTATCAAAAACCTTTTTAACTTTCTTATCCAAAGATAAGACATTTTTAATTTTGTTTGGTTTCTTTGTTTAATGTCACATCAACTTACGTTGGTTATTTAATGTAACAGCCATCCTTGTAAAAGGAACAGTACTATTTAAGTTATGGGGCAATAAGGAAGTTCATTACTTTCTAAAGAGTATTAGTCTGAAAGTATATGGAATAGAACAAATGGAGTTCGAACTCGCTTACAAATATTTTACAGTCCAGCAAGTTAGCCACTACGCTACAAGGACTTTTGCAAATGTACTTTTGAAATCCAATATTAAATTTTGATTATCAGGTTCTTTTTTTCTGGGTATCTTTAATTATATTGTACCTTATATATTCGCTTGTTATGAATATAAACTCCGTCATTGAATAATGTAAGCTAACATAACCGATGAATTATTTTTAAGTAATGAGTTCAAACTTTAATAGTTGCTCCATAGCTGTAGACTTGTTCAAAATGTAAATTACGATTATTTCCCAAAAGAACACAGTCAAGTCACTAAGAAAGCACCAGTATCCCGAGAGATCATTGAAGTTTAGCAACAATTAACCTACACAGAACTAACATGGGTGACCAGTTGCATACTAAAAAATAATTTTCATTTAACGAATGGATATGCTACGGGACAAGTTCTTTTTTCGGCTTACTTTTTTTTTATTTAACAATTTTTATGAAATTATTTCAAAAACCTTTATGAACTTTCCTTCGTAAAAACTTTTTCCCTAAGAATGACCAAAGTTCGAAACTAGAATAAAATAACTTTTCCAAATAATGAAAAGTATCATCTAATTCTAATAATTCTAAAGCAATTATATAGTTTCAAAGAACCATTAAAATCTAATAACAACCAGCACTTATCTACACACAGATATATGCTTTCAAGTATTCCAATCTAATAATAATGATTTATATATAGTTGTATTGTTCAAGCATCCTTATTATTAATGATAATTCATACATAATTATATAGTTTCAAGAAAGAATAATAATAATCATTTACAGAAGGAATAATAATAATAAAAATTATAATAATAAGCTGAACCTAGCAAAGAAAAGGAAACTTTAAGAGAGAAACAGAATAATAGCACAGAACAACACAGTAAGAACCAATCATGTCAAAGTGAGAATAGTTAAGACTAAATAGCAAATGTAAACTATGCGGTGGCAGAGATGAAACCATCAATCACATAATAAGCGAATGCAGCAAATTAGCACAGGAGAGGTATAAGACTAGATACGACTGGGAGGACAAGGTGATCCGCAGGGAGATGTGCAAGAAATTTAAATTTGACTATACGAACAAATGGTATATGCACAACCGAGCTGCTGTCCTAGAAAATGATAAACATAAACTCCCATGGGACTTTGATATACAAACGAATCACCTAATTTCGGCCAGAAGAACGGGCCCCATAATAATTAACACAAATAAAAGAGAACTTGCAAAATTGTCGACTTTGATGTCTCGGCTGACCATAGAATAAACCTGAAAGAATGTGAAAAGAAGGATAAGTACTTCGATCTTACTAGGGAATTGAAAAACTATGGAACATGAAGGTGACAATTATACCGGTTGTGATTGGTGCTTTTGGTACAGTAACTAAAGGATTATTAAAGGGACTGGAGGACTTGGAATTTGGGGGCCGAGTGGAGTCCATCCAAACTACAGCATTTTTGAGAACGGTCAGAATACTTGGCTTGCTTAAGTGTCCTCTTTTTTATAAGATTACCAGATCTCATCTGTGACTTAAACACTGATAATAATCAACCCCTGGGTCTGGTAGAGCAATAATAGACTATTTTTGAAAATTGACAGATCACTGATGCACCAAGATTTTACATCCGAGAAATAATATAGACATTTAACATGTGTCAAGAAAAGAAGGAGTAAGAGGATTGCATGGACGCATTCATAAAAGAACTACATTAAAAAGAACAAAGAAAGACTAATTACAGTGGCCACTAATAGCACTGACAAGACAAGGACAAAGAGAACAACAACAAAATCTAGGAAATAGAATTGGGAAGAAAAAAATCTGTGGATATTTCAAGTGACAAAGTGGTAAAATTTCACAAGACTTGGTCATGGCTACGAAATGGGATCCATCAGCGAGCAACTGAATTTCTTCTAATTGCAGCCCCAAACAACGCCATAATGATCAATATATTAAAACCAAAATCGATAATACGCAACAGATTAGCAAATTTGAATTATGTAGTAACAAAGCCTAAGCGACTGATCGCATAATTACTTTAAGCGATATAACTGTGTGAAAATAAAAGACAAATTATTTATATATATATACATCTATTTGACGCATAGATGAACTTACAACTTTAACATAGAAAGGACCGGGGATTAAAGGCAAAAATTATTAACATTGCAGTCACCAGAGCTTCACATATGGATGGTCGGTTGGTTGGTTGGTTTTATGGCATATCAACCTTTGTAGGTTTTTTAACGCCAAATCCATTTTTATAAAACATTTTCTATTTCAAACAATTCAGTTTCGCATTCGTACGCAGTTTAAGTGTAAGTGCAGTTTTATTCTGAAAAACATTTCTATTTCAAGCTATTCGGTTTAATCAAGCAGTTCTAATTCAGCTAATTCGGTTTAGTATACGTACTGATTTTGTTTACACACAGTTAAAATGTCAAAACAGTTCTATATTAAACAAATCAGTTTAGTGTAAGTAGAGTTTTAATGTTAAAAAACAGTTCCATTTCAAATAATTCAGATTAACGTACCCGCAGTTGAAATGTCATCATCATATCGTGCTGGCAGCACGGATATCCCTGGCCCTCTCTCGCCACTCCTCCCTATCGTTCATCGCCCTAGGTAGGTCTTCAGGACAACAACCTGTATCCTCACATAGCTGCTGAATGTACGTTCGTGCTGGTCGTCCTGCTTTTGCGCGGCCATGTGAGGGGATCCATAAGAGTACATCTCTTATGAGTTCATCTCTGCTTCTCCAGCAGTGTCCTGCATGTCTGGTTCGTCTAATTTGAATAGTTTTCGTGATAGGGGGCAGGTGGCCGTACAGTTGGTGTCTTGTACGGTTTAATTATCAAAAACATTTCTATTTCAAACTATTCAGTTTAGTCAAACAATTCAGTTTAGCATAAGTATGCTGTTAGTTCCATTTCACCCATAGATAGGGCCCTATCAGGTGCTACCATGTCGTGTCAGAGTGGACCTGGGAGCAATGGCAATGAAAGGGTTCCCCGCATTCCTTAAAGCCCTATCAAGATTCCTCTTCACCATCAGATTGTTTAGTGTCATATCCAGGACACTCATTGGGGTGTCTTACCCCTCTGCAGAGGTGCAGTCGATGTATTCTACAGCCCGAGCCAACTGGGCAATCCACATATGGAGCCTCACGATTAGATATTGTTAAGTGTCATATCCAAGTCCCCAATTTTTTTTTTCTTGGAAAGAAGGGATTTTTAGCGCTTTGTAAAAGAATGAAGTCAGTATCTTCTAACGCTAGTATAAACAAAACTTAGTAAGACTTGGAAAATATTACAATGAATAGGAATATTCATTTTCCGCTGTAGGCCTTCATGGGTCAATTTAATAAAATTAATAATATAAATTCAGTAGGGTGATCAAAATATTCATGGGTCATGCTATATGTGTGTGTTTTCTATGCTAAAATCGAAGACGTCAGGAACTAGTGATAACCACATTGTGAAAGTACGATGATTACTTTCAAACGGACTTGAAATCTTATTAAAATTTCCCTCTTAAAGAAAGCAGTGAAAATGAAATCATATTTCTTTTAAATAATTATTTTTCAAAGAAAATTAAAGACTTCGTGGAGAGTTTCAGTCTCATGAATGTATTAAACATTTATCAATATTATCTAAATCCTTACGCTAGTTTCTGAAAGTTTTTAACCAAAATTTAAATCAAAGGAAAAAGAAGGAAGGTTTTAAAGAAATGCAAGAAAATAATATGGTTGCCCGCTAGGATTTTTTTAATTCTTTTATATTTAATTCAATAGGTTTTGATGAAAAAGTATTCGTATTTCTAAATAATGCCATTTGAGTCGTCATGTCTGGAAACGTGAAATGAAAAGTGTCACTGCGTTTATCCTTGCAGGCAATTTTCGGTCGTCGTCAATGACAAAGTATGAAAATGTTGTTCACAAGGTTTAGTAATTATCTTTTTCGCATTCCGTTTTGTATAGTTTATAGAATAGTCAATTAAGAAGTATATTAAATAAGTAGGATACTTCACATCATCTATGATGGGAATATTTATGAATAGACTGGAATCCTGCTTGTCTGAAATGGTGGCATCGGTCGTGTTGGGGAATTCGCAACACAGGAACACCAGTTGACTGGAATCCTTACAAATTATTCGAGTAAACCGAATTAAGAAAGAGAGAAAGATTATGTGCGCGTGAAAGAAAGAAAGAAAGAAAGAAAGATAGAAATAAAGAAAGAGAAAGGAACGAGGGACAAGAAGGAAAATAGAAGGAGCAGGATATAGAAAAAAGAAAGATTCGAAGAAAGAAGCAATGGAAAAAAGAGGAGAAACAGAAAGAAAAAAGAAAGAAGAATAGAGGAAGAGGAGAAATAATGAAAATATAAAAGAAAGAAAGAAAGAAAGAAAGAAAGAAAGAAAGATTAGTATGAAAGAGAAAAATATTCTTACAGAAAAGACTGACTTAGAAAAATGTCTAGACGATAAAGCGAAAGAACAAATGAGAGAGAGAGAGAGAGAGAGAGAGAGAGAGAGAGAGAGAGAGAGAGAGAGAGAGAGAGAATTAATGTAGTCTACCTAGTTATCATCCGTTACAAAATTATGGATATATCTGAATCTCTATACGATTGTACATTTTTAAGAAAATAATCTTTTTTGTGTTCTTTTCTTGGATTTGATAACGAAACATATAAATTTGATTTTTTATGGTCTTCCTTTTTTCATTCAATTAAATTTTATTCGAAACGTTATCAATATATATATATATATATATATATATATATAGCAGTTGTAGGGCTACTTACCACCCATCACGAAAAATTTCAGTGGGTATTTCGTCGACGCCTGTAGCTTTTCTGGTTTAAATTATATTCAATACTGCGTCAAGTTCTTCCTCAGTAAACTGTCTTAGTTTGATGTCAGTTTGGCCATTGATAAATTTTTGGTAGGCTTATTTGTAATTTCAGGAGGGTTTCCGAGCAAAGTTTTTAATGTTCTGTCCACTTTAAAGGTCTTTCTTTTGGGCTGACTACATTTAGTTTTGCTCATGATATGCTCTTCTTTCCGCTTACTTCATTTACTGTTTGCCATGCTATTCACGATTGCCTATCTTCTACCGATGTTCTAATTTCATCGATTTGACCTTGAATGTATACTAATTATTCTTTTTGTATGTGTTGGTTAGTTCTTTTTAGGCTTTCTTATGTTTTTGCGTATTGGCATTTATTGTTTCCTTGATTGCATAAAGATGCTTTTTAAAGTTATCTCACTTCTTCCGAAGTACTAGAACTTTCCATGGTAGTCAACATTTGTCTCTTCTTTGCTTGATACTCACTCTGATTTTGCTTTTATATGCGTGGTCACGAAGTTTTCGTATCTTTCAATCGGAGTTTCAGATATTTTCTGAAGAGTTTCAAATTTGTTCTTTACCGTTACCGTATATATATTGCTTATATCGTGTGGTTTTGACTGTTTGTTTCTTAACTCTGCATAGACTCAGTCGAATCTTTGCTCGACAATTCTGTGATCGGAAGATACTTCTTCTAAAGAGATGTATGCCTTATAGTTCCGAGAGTTATTTATCCACTTCTGTTCTCGGGTGAAAACCCGCCCGATAAAATTCAAGTGAGCCTTATGTTACTTAATGTATTGGCGAGTTCCGATTTTTCTCTTCTTTTCTGTAGGGGACAAGTAGAGGACGGTCATTAAGATATTCAACCAAATAAATGAATAAAAGCTTTCTACTTCATATTTCAGGGAAAGGAGTAGTGCCCTCCCCTACACCTCGGTGTAGTAGCTATTGAAAAGGGAGCCTTCTGGTCGCCGAAGTCTACGGTCGCCAACTTTACTTTTTTTACTCAACTCATATTTCCCATTCTTGTCAGCGGTCACATTTTTAGGCTAAACCTTCGATCCACTTCGACTTTTGATATAAAGCAAAACATTTTTACTATATAAGTTGTTTCTGATTAATGAAAAAGTGTCACAGTCAGTAGATCAATGTAATGCTCCACATCTCATACAGGGACTCGGGGGCAGCTTATTTTGTTTCTTGGGAGAGCTCTAAGTTCTTTCAGGTTTGCTTCGTTTGGGGGGGGGAGGGGAACTGCATTTCTTCTTCGTGTAATTTACTTTTCGGATATGCGAGATCCCTGACTCTTCTATATCTTTTGAGTCTTTTTTATATAGACGTACCTCTGGCAGTCCTCTGCCAAATGTCGTAGGGTCAAATTAGGCTTACTTTCGAGTTTGTTAAAAACTCTTCTTCTGACCTCTGCATCCTTTGGTGAAATTAATCCCTGACAAAAAAACAAGGCATTTGAAGTTGTCCGCAGACAGTTCAGCCAATTTGAAATCATTGCAGCCTTTGTAAACTTTCGCTGCAATAACTGTGAAATTTTCATTTTCTTTCACGAGTCCCGTTTCGAATTTAGGGAATATGGTTATTAAGATCTTTCCGTGATGTGAAAAAGCCCTCAAAATGTGTCCACGGACAAAAAATGTTCTGACAATCAAAAACTTAAAACACACACGAACCTCCTCTACATTTGAAAAACACCCAAAGCATGAAATCTCAAAATGCAAAAATAAAAGATATGGAGTATGTAATATAAGCATTGAAGGAAATTCCTATACCTTCAAAAACCACTAAACATTCATAATTTAAAAAAGACTGAACGGCAATTCAAAAAACGTAATCCACGTAATCGAATGTTGCAGCTGAAAAAAAGTTTGCATTTGATTTGCTCAGGCTCTGATTAACTAACAGGTTATCGTTAAATAAAAGCAACATTAAATTACCAGATAATAGAAGACTCCATGTATCGAAGAAACTTCAAAATAATGCCTATATACCAGACTTATGATTACTTATTATTCTAAATAAAAGAAAAACTTCATGAATAACTTCAAACCAACAGTAAAGATCCTAACTTCGTGCGCGCACACACACACACACACACATATTCAAACAGAACTGAACTTTACACACACATATTCACTAACGCAAACATATACACCCACTGACAATCTTAAGATATGTCTGTGGCACATTCAACTCAGAGAGGAAGAGAGAGAAAAGAAAAACAATAATTTGATGTACATTAAATACAAATTACTACGTTCTCACACACATTCATCTCAGGGAGAAAGAGAGAAAAGGAAAAGAAAAACAACAACCGGGTGTTCATGTATGAATTCGAACGCACACCTATACAGTCATTCACACACACAAATTACAGACTGGTTAATTCATGCATGAAAAAACACATATCCTGGAATTATAAAGAATCACACCCCTATCAAAACAATCTCGCTGTAAAGGCTGGAAGCAGAGACGACCCAAGCCATTTTTAATCTCCTGAGGAAGTCTGAAACATGTTTTGAGCACAAATAATAGGAAATAAAAAACCACACACACCAAATTCATTTGCTGACCTATTCATTTTAATACACACACACACACGCACACACAGACATACACACACACACATATATATATGTATATATGGGGCTGTGAAAACAAAACAACTTTTATACAGCCAACAAAGCCTTCATCAAATGATGACTAGTTTCGGCGCCAATGCATTATTAGCACAAACTCTGAGAGCTCCAGCAGAATCTAATTATACCATCAGATTTTGTTATGGTTCCATCATATAAGAATTCCAGATACAGCTACTTCGTATATTCCTTTGTTGTATCCACAACTTTTCAGTAACTGAGCGATAATTCAATGATATAGTATTATAATTAACTGACTTTATCTCTCTCTCTCTCTCCCTCTCTTTATATAAATATATATATATATATATATATATATATATATATATATATATATATATATATATATATATCAGATAATATTTTATATACAAATAGATTACATAGGGTAAATGGAGATTTTTGGAAAAGCTGGTTTTCAAATTATTCGATTGTAGCAAACTGAATGTTCTTTTTTTTTCAAAATGCTTCTCTTTCAGTTAGTCTTTTAAATGATTAAAGAGGAACCAAGAAAAAAATTATATCATATCAAACAAACCAAACCTTCAATGATATATAATTTAAATTTCTCTCTGGATATATGTTTAGAAACACCAAAAAGCTATGCCACAAAGTTATTCGGTTATTTTAGGAACTGTTTACCTTATTTTTGTTGTTTCGATAACTAAATCGAGGTTGCAATGTTTGGTCTTCCTCGGTTATGTGCCGCATCAATTGTCAATTTTCAGAACATGGATCTTACCAGTTAGGTGGTGTGGACTAAAAAAGGCCCCTGAAAATGTTCAGTGAACCCACCAGCAGAAATATAGGGATAGACGAAACAAAAATTATGAAGATACCACTCATAATAATTTTTCGAACAATTCATGATTTTTCTTTTTTGACAATCGTATTTATCTTGCGAAATGTATTTTCACTCTGGATATATCACTATAAAAGGAATTAATTTTGAAATATTCACCAAAGTTCATCCCGATTGAACTTTTTCATATTTACTTTAAGAAACATGACATTTTTTGTTCGATGGAAATTTATTTTTACAAAACTTGAGCATTTTTTTAAAAATGAATTCTGGGCTTTCTCCAATATGTCAACGAAGATGTGACAATTCTTTTCTTTTCTGCTGCGTGTGGTTTAAAGATAACGCTTTTCGTTTTATTCGTTTTTTTTCTTCGAAAGGATTTTTCTCTTTTTAACTTAAGAATAAGAGATAATTTTCGTATTTTTTAAATTAAATTCTTTGCATTTATCTCAAAAGAGAAGAAAAGAAAAAAAAAATTACGCTGCATTTAAATTTAAGATAACGCTTGACAAAAAGTAGAGAACGCCAATTCATTTAAACGCATAAATTTTAAGATGTTCCAGGGTGGTTGTGTTTTATGGCATATCAACTCTTGTGGGTTGTTTAATGCCTAATCCTGTTTTTATAAATATGATTTGTAACCAAATAATTTATTGTTAGCTTCATTTTTGCCCATAGTTAAATTGTTTCAAGTATTCTTATCTTATACTAATAATTCTATTTAATACTAATTATTTGTATATACACAGTTAAATGGTTTCAAGTACTGTTATCTAACATAAGTAATTCTATTTATCATGTATAGCTATGTAATATGAATAATTTTCACACAACTGTATGGTATATAATATCTAATAATAATCTTTCTTAGAGGATTGACAATTCCAATTGACCTAGAGATGGAACCCTCATAGATACTACAAATCCGGATCAGAAGAATACCCCACATTCCCCAAATCTTCAGAACTGGCGCCTCACTATCAGATGCAATGGAATTTGGCGTACCCCTTTATTCATATTTACCAACCACTCCGCTCGGGCTGGATAGGATACACGGTCAATTTTTAAGCGGAGTTTAACAGGTTTGAATTCAGAGTTTTCCTTCTCGTAGACTAGTTGTCCCACCAAAGCTGAAAAACTCAGTCTGCTCTACTATTTACCCGTAGCTGGGGGGGAATAATTGGATTCATACGTTTCCCAAGGGTATTAGTGCTATGTGAAGTGCAATCAGTCTCGTCCAGGATTTGAACACGTGTTGTCGTGTCCATTTCCTACGACGATAAACTTTATTGACATTACACCATTGTTCACTCTCACTCGGAGTGGAAGAACCTATCAGGGTTCCATCTAGGGGTCAATTAAAACTGTTCAATCAGTTACTAAGGATTATTATTATTATTATTATTATTATATGGTCTCTCTTAAGAAGCTGTCGCAGCCATTACGATGCTCGATAAAAAACATGAAAGTAAAAGTTCGCTCACTGGATGGAGATACAGACTTCTTTGACATTGTCGCAGGTGTTCTGAAAGGAGATACTTCAGCCCCATACCTGTTCATAATCTGCTTAGACTACATACTTCAAATGTCGATAGATCTAATGAAAGAAAATGGCCTTAAACTAAAAAAAGCAAGAAGCAGACGATGCCCCGCACAAACAATTATGGACGCTGACTGCGCAAATGACAAAACACCCAAACCAAATCCCTGCAGTATAGTCTGGAGTAAACATGTGGCATTGGCCTCCATGTGAATGCTGACAAAATGGAGTACATATGTTTTAATCAAAAAGGATATATCTCCTCATTAAACGGCGGTTCTCTGAAACTAGGGGACAAGTTCACCAACTTTAGAAGCAGCGTCTCATCTGCTGAAAATGATGTCAATATACAATGAACGAAGGCATAGACAGCTATCGATATCGATTATATGTAGTTATCGATTATATGTAAGTAAGACTTATCCGATAAAATAAAACGCGATTTTTTCCAATCGGCAGTCGTGTCAATTCTACTATATGGATGAACTACATGGAAGCTGATTAAGAAAAAGCTTGAAAGGAATTGCACAAGAATGCTACGAGCAATATTAAACGAATCCTGGAAGCAACGTCCCACAAAAGAACAGCTTTACGGCCACCTATCTCCCATCTCTAAAATCATCCAAATAAGAGATGCTGAAGAAGTCAGGACGAACTCATAACTGACGTTTTCCAATTGACCACTTCACACGGACATGCGAGTGTTGAACGACTAACTAGACTTTAATCTACAACAGCTCTGTACGGACACAGGATATATTCTAGAAGACCTGCCAGAAGTGATGGATGAGAGAGACGAATAACTGAAACCATTTAACCATATTTACCAACCCCTCCTCTTCTCCTAGACTAGTTGCCTCACCAAGGCTGAAGAAACCAGTCTGTCCTACTATTTACCCATACCTGGAGGGAGAATAATTGGATTCATACCTTTCCCAAGGGTATTAGTGCTATGTGAAATGCAATCAGTCTCGTCTAGGATTTGAACTCGTGTCGCCGTGTCCATTTCCTACGACGATAACCATTACACCACGGGCACCTCCTAAACCATTTAACAGAGTACAAACCCATGGGTTCTAACAACTCGATTAAAAATTAAGTTACCGACAAATTATTCACGTACAAATCATAGATAGATGGATAGATACGATTTGGCATGAAATAACCCAAAAGGGTTGATATGCCATTTAACAACGTCTAACCAATTAACATAACATTTTGAAATCCAATTCTCAAGAGAGGCAGGCTACTCTAATTTTGAATAGTCTCATATCTCGATCTTCCTGTTTTTATTTCTATCGGTTTCAACTTTTACAAAAACAAGCCAAGTTTATTACTAAGGTATGACAAAATATCATAAAAAATAAATCATATGTATACAAGTATTCCGTCTGTCTGTCTGCATGTCTCTGTCTCTCTCTGTCTCTCTTTCTCTCTCTGTCTCTCTGTCTCTCAGTCTCTGTCTCGCTCTCTCTGTCTCTCTTCGTCTCTCTTTGTCTATGTCTCGCTCACTCTGTCTCTCTTCATCTCTCTCAGTCTATTTCTCGCTCTCTCTGTCTCTCTTCGTCTCTCTCCGTGTATCTGTCTCGCTCTCTCTATCTCTCTAACCTCACTCCTTTCTCTCACACTCTATCTCATCTCTCTCTTTCTCTTCCTCTCTCTCTCTCTCTCTCTCTCTGTTTTATACACACACACATACACACACACACACACACACACACACACACACACATATATATATATATATATATATATATTGGATAAAGATATCCGTCCATATAACTGAAATAACGAAAATCAATACAATGTAAGTATTCAATATCTTTTTCCCTCTCTGGGTTTGCATCTCTCTCTCTCTCTCTCTCGCTCGCTCGCTTACTCGCTCACTCTCTCTCTCTCTCTCTCTCTCTCTCTCTCTCTCTCTCTCTCTGTATCTATCCACACACACATACACACACACACACACATATATATATATATATATATATATATATATATATATCGTCTGATGGTCACATTGGCGAGAAACTATCAGTCACGAAGTGCCTTTGACTCTGTTGCTCCGCTATCCTAAGTTTGATCGAGACATGCTCTATCACTGAGATTCTGCGACTCTTTACTTATAAATATAGCAAGCTTCAACATTAATATATCACTTCAAGGCAACTAACAGATAACTCAGTATTTATCTATTTATTAAATAATTACTTATTCATTTGTATATGAATTTGACGTGTTACAATATCTTATCACGTAACTATACCTCAATTTATAGAGGCCCTTGATTAGCCACAAATCTCACATTTCTCTATGAAGATGGTGTAAACCGCATGAAATTTACATTAAATGACTTATAATGTCCATAATTTTATTAATTTGCGGGCTTTATTGTTATTTTGACATAATAATGCCATCAAGTAAGTTTATACCTGCTCTGACATAATTGCATCAATTTTTTTTGCAAAAAAATATCTGATTTACCTTTCTTGTTAAACTCGACTTAAAAATTTACCTGGTGTCACATCCAGCTTATGCAGAGTTGTTTTACATATATATATAAAATATATATATATCATCATCATCATCATCATGAAGTCATTCAGACAGTACGGACTTGCCCGACTCTCTCTTTCACTCTCTTGCCATTCCTCCCTATCTTCCATCGCTATGGTCCGTCCACTAGGCTACATGTACTGTCTTCACTAAGTGGATGTATGAAAGTCTTTATATATATATATATATATATATATATATATATATATATATATATATATATGCCTGCAGAATCAGAAAAAAATCTACCTGAGTTTCACCTGAACGGACATACTTGATCCTACATCCTAGCTTAGGTTTCAGCTATATAACTGAAAAAGCGAGAACCAAGATGTTGAAAACAACAATAATTTTGTATCAGATGTTTCACTTTTTGCAACTTTATCAGATTTAATGAAATTTATAAAAATGACGACGTAATGGAAACGAATGTCGACATTTTCTTGTTGAGGATTTTGGGTTTTTTTAAATCCTGAATCGGATCATCATTAGAAAATTTGAATTTATAATTAATTCTCAGAAATGTAAACAAAAGATACAGCTGAAAAGCCTAGATATTCTTTATTCATTATTTAAACCGTAGAAAAAGTGAGGATTATAATTGAAGAAATATAGTGAAGCCGCTCATTCTCAAAGTAATAAATTTAACAAAGTCCCGAAAAAAAAAGCGTTCAATATCTGTTTCCATGAAAATTACGTCATCAACTCGGTTGTTTTTGGTTTTTTTAATTTGAAGATGGGGAAAACGAAACATAGGTTTTTTGCGGAATAGGCTATGATACTGACGACGTGAAACTTTGTTTGAGGATCTTGTCTGAGTACCATAATACATTGCTACAATTATTTGAGTTTGAAAGGAACAAATCGGACACTTGTAGTAAAGGAAATTCTTATGGTTAAATATTTACTCGTGATCACCAATATAAAACAATTCACAAAAAGTTAGTTGCCCTGTCGGCTGGGGCTGTAGAATACACTGACTCTACCTCTGCAAAGGGGTAAGACGCCCCCCCCACAATGAGTGTCCTTGATATGACACTAAACAGTCTGATGGTGAGGTCTCAGTAATGCTGGGGCTTTGGGGAATACGGAGAACTCCTTCATTGCCATTGTTCCCAGGTCCACTCTGGCCATGTGTGGTAGCACCTGATTGGGTCATATCTATGGGTTAAATAGAACTAACGGCATACTTATGCTAAACTGAATTGTTTGATTAGGCTGAATGGTTTGAAATAGAAATGTTTTTGACAATTAAACCGTACTTACATTTAAACTGCGTGCTTGTGCTAAACTGATTTATTTGAGATAGAACTGTCTTTTGACATTGAAACTATTTACACTAAACTGAATTGTTTATCATAGAACTGTTTTAACATTTAACTGTGTGTAAGCAAAATCTGCACTTATACTAAACTGAACTAACCGAATTAGAACTGCTTGAATAAACTGAATACCTAGAAATAGAATTGTTTTTCACTATTAAACTGTACTTACATTTAAACTGCTTGCTTATGCAAAACTGATTTGTTTGAAATTGAACTGTTTTTGACATTGAAACTGTACTTACACTAAACTGAATTGTTATATATACCTGTTTGAAGAAACTGAATAGTTTGAAATAGAAATGTTTTTGGCAAGTAAACTGTGTACTCTAAACTGAATTGTTTTAAATAGAACTGCTTATTTACATAAAAATGGATTTGGCGATAAATAACCCACAAAGGTTGATATATCATAAAAACTAACCAACCAACCAACGAAAAGTTAACAAGATATCTTATGATCTGAGCAAACTTACTGGAACGAATATAAGAATGACATGATGTACAGGAAAACGCTTTTAAAGAGTTCTATGAAAGGTCTTTTGGTATAAGTTGTGAATCCTAAGTAGAATGCAAGTGGTTGCGTAAAGAGTTAGGTCAAAGCATGTCATACGACACGGGAGTGAAAGCCTCCCGTGTGGCAGAGAGACCAGAGTCAGGTCTGTTTCGCAACATTGTCGAGGTAAAAATAGAAAGAATTTGATTGCACTTCTTTCTTGTATAAGAAAGTTTGTCCACAACACTAAGTCGTCATTAGAAGAATTATTTTGACAGGAAAGGGAGGTAATCTCAAAATAGAGTTAAAGGATCATTATAATCGGGAATTATTTTGAAAAAGACAAATCAATTTTTTCAGAATTATGTTCCATTGTTTGGAATAGGTTTATTACAAAAATATTTTTATCTCATAAAAATATTTCTTATGAGGATATTCAAAATGGTGCCAAATTAAACTGAGTGTTTCAAGTTTTAAACGGTCAGTAAAGGAGGTTATGCTGATTGTTTTCTGAAGCATAAAACTCATGACAACTGATTTTCTTGAAAAGGGTTCAATTGTAAATGGTGTTTCTATATATTGCCAACTCCTTCGGTAAAAATCTATTTATTTGCAACAAACTTATTTTCATTTTTTTCCCAATCATGTAGGAACATAAGAAAAATCATCTCTCTTAGATAATTCCCATGTTCGTTAGGTGCTCATAGGGAGTCACATGACAGAGAAAGAATCCTTCCTCTTTTTGTTCGTGAACTTTAATCCATGGAGACGTTGTCTCTGGCCGTGTTTAAGAACGTTAAACCTACCTGGAAAGATTATCTACCAATAATTAAATAAGCTTTTTTCTATTTTCTACCTCTTCCACGTTCTTCTTATTAATAGAACATGGATATTTCTATATTCTGTTGGGACACATTTGTGCATTCGTTGTTTTTAAATACCACTGGTATGTATATTTTGAGTATTAATGGTTAAATGTCTTCGTTTGCGAGTTTATATTGTATTTTATTTCGTTTGGTTCTTTGTTAGTAATATTGATCCTTACCGAGTGGGTACGCGACTGAATATTTCCCTTCACTCTAAGCATTCCAATAGTCTTATTTCAAGCGTATTCACACACACACACACACACACACACACACACACACACACACACACACACATATATATATATATATATATATATATATATATTATAAAATATGATGATCATCGAAAAGATTTGTATTTTTCAATTTTATTTTGTTCTTACATACGTTTTATATATATGTGTGTTTCCAGCTTGTTGGTTTTGTCAGAGAACATTTGTGGCATATATATATATATATATATATATATATATATATATATATATAAGGTTAAAGCTCTCACGACATTTACCGTTTTAGGTTATTTTATTCTATCCTGAAATATTTCTGCATTCTTGCACAGAATTATATTTTACTGATTTATATCGTTTAGAGACTCGGTGGAAGACAGACAATCCAGGATAGCCTGGCAAACAATTAACAAAGTAAGTAAAAGGAAGAGCACAGCCAAAGCAAAATTGAAAGCTGCAAGCCAACAAGAAAGAGTAAAACTGTGGGAACAGCATTTCAAAAATCTACTAAGAAACCCAGCAAAAATAACGGATGAACCGATCACCAGAATTATCAGGAAGCAATTAGACGTTAAACTAGGTCCTTTCACTAAAGAAGAACTCGACTCAGTTCTTAGAAGAATTAAAAATAGGAAAGCTGCAGGGCTAGACGAGATCCCCCCAGAAGTGTGGAAGACTAGACAATTCGACGATATACTGCTCCGACAATGCAATGCAGTCTATAGTCAAAATAGGATAGAAAGATGGACGAAGGGATGCATCCTTCTTTTTCCCTAAAAAAGGCGACCTCGGATTAGCCAAGAACTACCGAGGGATAACACTTACATCCATAGCAGCCAAAATCTACAATGCCCTACTACGAAACCGCATAGGACCCAAAATAGACAACATCCTTAGGAAAAACCAAAATGGCTTCCGGAGGAAGAGATCCACAACCTCACAAATACTGACCATCCGTAGAATCCTTGAAGGCGTTCGGGCAAAAAACATTCAGGCGACATTACTATTTGTCGACTTTACCAAGGCCTTCGATTCCATACACAGAGGGAAGATGGAGCAAATCCTACTAGCATACGGCCTACCAAAAGAAACCGTAGCAGCGATAATGATTCTCTACAGAAACACCAAAGTGAAAGTACGTTCACCAGATGGAGACACGGAATACTTCGACATTGTTGCAGGAGTACTACAAGGAGACACACTAGCCCCGTACCTCTTTATCATCTGTCTAGACTATGTGCTTAGGACTTCGATTGACAAAATCAGAGAAAATGGCTTCGAACTGACTAAGAGAAAAAGCAAACGGTACCCCGCAAAAACAATCACGGACGCCGACTACGCTGATGACTTGGCGTTACTGGCGAATACGCCTAATCAAGCAGAGACACTATTGCATAGTCTGGAACAAGCTGCAGCTGGCATTGGCCTCCATGTCAATGCAAACAAAACTGAATATATGTGTTACAACCAAACGGGCAACATTGCCACACTAGACGGAGCCTCTCTGAAACTAGTAGACAAATTCACCTACCAAGGAAGTAGCGTCTCATCAACCGAAAAAGACATCGTCACACGACTGACGAAGGCATGGACGGCTATCGGTAGGCTCTCGATCATATGGAAATCAGACCTAACCGATAAAATGAAACGCAGTTTCTTCCAGGCAGCGGTTGTGTCGATACTGCTGTATGGATGCACTACATGGACGCTAACTAAATTGCTGGAGAAAAAACTAGACGGAAATTACACAAGAATGTTGAGAGCAGTATTGAACAAGTCCTGGCGACAACACCCCACGAGACACCAACTATACGGACACTTGTCCCCACCATAACGAAAACTATACAAGTTAGACGAACCAGACACGCGGGACACTGCTGGAGAAGCAAGGACGAGCTCATAAGCGATGTACTCCTGTGGACCCCCACATATGGATGTGCAAAAGCAGGACGACCAGCACGAACTTACATACAGCAACTATGTGAGGACACACGATGTAACCCTGAAGACCTGCCGGAGGCGATGAATGATAGGGAGAAGTGGCGAAGGAGGGTCAGGGATATCCGTGCTGGCGGCACGACATGATGATGGTGATGATATATATATATATATATATATATATATATATATATATATATATATATATGTATGTATATATACATATATATTTATGTATATGTATATATATATATACATATATATATATTTATAAATATATGTATATATGTATACATATATATATATATATATATATATACAGAGAGAGAGAGAGATGTAGATATAATGATCAATAGATAATGAAGAACATATTCCTATGAATTTCACTCGCTTATCTTCGACCCCTCTTGGTAAGTCCTTAAGACAGTATACAGTCCATACAGAGCTGACAATACGGGTGTGTCCACGTGCAATAATCCATTGGTTAACGTCGCTTCAGATTTTGTCCTTAGTTGTCTAACAGTGTCCAGTATTTCATGCTCTTCTTACTTGGATTGGCTGTGGAATAGAAACTATCAGTTTCATTCTGCCATGATAGAAAAGCAAATTAAAGGTCCAGATATATACCACTCTTACAATGTGTAATATTTTCCCTTTGTTAGGTAAAAATATTCAATTATCTACTCTTGATTAGAGAGTTTGATACCAGCCCCTGCATGAAGCCTACTCTTACGGAAATCGGCTTTGTTGCTATGGAAACAGAAATTGGTCATTCAGCATAAAAACAGTGCTTGCCTAAAAAGATGTCTCTAAAAACTGGTTTGGTTTGGTTTCTTTCGTTTAGTGGCATATCAACCTTCTTGAGTTATTTAATTCCAAAGCTATTCTTGTAAAAGAACAGTAATGCTACTACTTAACCGGCAGTCTGGCAGAGGATTAAAGTGTTTCCCAAGTGTAGTATTCCGAATATGAACGTTATAGTATGACTGGCGATTGAACTCCTCTACGCCACGGGAACTGCCCTCTAAAAATCTCGTTGGGGGCTAACAGAGATGTGACGTATAACGAACTGCATGTCAAGCTGTGGTCATTTTAAAGTCCTGTTGAAAATTTTTATCTTATCAAGCCATTAGGAATTTCTAGTGAATAGATGTCGAATCTTCGCAAATAAAAGAAAAAAATGCAATAAAACACTTTCAATGCGATCGCAAGAAAAATATTTATATAAGCAAGAATAATAATTTCGTGTTCACACATACAGTTTAGTCATTCGAAGGCAGCCAGGAAAGTTATATCAAAACTTCTCGATTTTAATCTCTAAAAGACATTATAACTTAAAACTCGACTGAATTTGAAGAACTGTCAAGAAATTCCCACTAACGATTCTATTCTTTATTTCTATAAGTTGAATAATATGTGTTGTAGTTGACATGATTAACATCATTTGTTTGGGAGTTTCCTTTGCGTTGTGGCAAACATGTTAAACTGAGACATCTTAGTAAGCAAGTTGTGCTATTACGTTCACATTCAGAGTATTATCTCTTCTCTTCTACAAAGATTGCTTTGGCATTAAATAACCCATGAAGGTTGATATGCCTTTAAAAATGAAGAAAAACCAAACAAAATCACAAATTATGAGTTCATTGATTTTTGTTTTGAATATTATGAACTTTCAACCCTCAACTACTCGACTTTTTATCGACGGATTATATAAGTAAACTATTTGGGGCTGCGGAATATATCGACAGTATCTCTGTAAGACCCCGCCCCTCCAATGAGTGTCCTGAATATGACATTAAACAATATGATGATGATGCTCTAGTAGTGCTGGAGTTTTGAGGAATACGGAGTAACCCACCCTTAACATCACAGCCAGATCCACAGATTGGGTCTTATCTAGGGTTTAAATAGAACTGTTTGACATTTAAACTGAATGCAAACAAATAACTTATACTAGATAGAAATGTCTGATCATTTAATTGTGTGTAAACAAATGACTGATGTTTAAATGAATTGTTAGTGATACATAGCAATACTTGGAACTATTTAACTTTGTTGACTTATGTTTACATATCAAATATATATATATATGTATAAACCAGATTTGGCATAAAATAACCTACAAGCGTTGTGCATCATCAAACCAAACCAACCAAAACAAAAGTGATATTAATTCTTAAACATCCAGGGCGACGGCAAAAGCAGATAATTTTACGGAAAAATGAAAGAAAAAACAACAAACTAGCAAGATACAAAAAGATTTTGCAATACAACTTGAGAGGAGTGGACTAAAAATACCCGAACCAACTACGAAACGACATACATATTTATTCCATAATCGACTGGCACATTAATTTTCACATTATTTTGAATTTAAATCGAAATAAAACTCTCCATAAAAAGAAAGTATTCAAAAAATTCTAAAAGGCGAAAAGGTAAACCTATTCTCTTTTAGGGTGAGAACTTTTCAACTCCCCCACCAAGAAGTTGAATAATGCCACAGAAAATCAATGTACTCTGAATTTCCAAAGTAGTCGCCGCTAGTAATTTACTAGGCTTAGCTTAGTTAGGACTCAAGGCTAAAAGCCTAGGGAGAATTGAATTCACTAAGAATGGTTTACTAAACCAGCTTACTAACCATTACACTTCGCGAGATATCAGTTTTTCTTTATATTTTTATTGGTAGAGCCCAGACAATGCTGATATTTAACGTTTATATATATATATATATATATATATATATATATATATATATTCCGATTTGATACAAATGATTATAGGTTTTACGTAGTTATTTCTGTTTAGTAATAGTCATTTGTTTGCACAAAGTTATATGGCTTTACTTAACTAATAATAATCCTCAGTAAACGATTATAACTTCAAGTAATTATTCTTAATACAAACATTTTTCAGTCATATAAAATCAAATACAAATCATTTTCAAACAGATCGGTTTGATCCATAATTGGGGCCCAATCATGTACTCCTCCTCCAGTTCATAGTGAATCTGGGCGTAATGGTAAGGAAGGGGTACTCTGCACTCTTCAGTTCTGCAAAACTTGAGCCTCACCATCAGATTCTGTTTAGTCTTTAAGGTTGAATAACTCCTTTTCTTAGGGTCTTAATTCTCTACAAGGATAGATTCAGCGTATTTTAAATTCTACTAACAGAATGATATTTTTCCGAGTCTCGTATATATATATATATATATATATATATATATATATATATATATATATATATATATATATATATTCAGCTCAAAATTATATAAAATTTTCGGCTGCAAATGTCAAAATTATTTGAGAGCAGACGTTAAAAGAAGTCAACAGTCTTTTTATTTCTCTTCTTTTTGTCCGATGTTTGCTTCTTCCAAATTAGCAAATCTACCTGAGTTGTCATCGCATGAGAGTACCCGATCTCGTAATTCCTTTCTCCCCCAACTCTCACGATTTACATCAATACACCCAAGTTACCGAAGAGGATTGAGATGAACAGAGTTAGCGTCTTCCATTCTCCAAGAACGTGTCCATGATACCAAGTGGCATTCAGAAACGTGCTACATTAACTTCAGTCAACGAGAGGGCTACGGCCTGTGTGTAATCTTCTAAGGACTATCTTCGCACGAAGACACGATCAAGAGAAATTTGATTGACTGAACCTTCTTCGCAACTAGCCCACAAGTATCCCCACCCTCAAATCAAATTCTGAGAGTTAGTTGATGGTTATCAGTCAGTAGATATTCACACCCTCCCTGACCGGTCCACGTCTTCTTTCCTTGTGGGTCTTACACACTAAAACCTAATCTCAACTATTGATAACCCCTTCAATGCGGACAACATATAGATAAAAAAAAAGCTCTCTGCTCGGATATAGAGCCTGGATTAAGAGCAAGGGGGTACTTTATTTATCTTAAGTAGCGATGTATTACTGTGTCATCAATGCTAAAAGCTGAATATAAACTCATAAAGAAATGTGTGATAGGTAAGAAGAGGTTAAAGATTTTAGCCTGAATATCACACTAGTCAAGTATATGATTTTATATATATATATATATATATGTGTGTGTGTGTGTGTGTGTGTGTGTGTGTGAAACAAATATGCATACACATACATATATCGGAATGTTCCCGATATTGTAGTGAACAAGTTCAATCTCCAATCACGCATTAACGCTCACTTTTAGACTAATGCCCTTGTTAAAGGTATGAACTCTCTTATCTCCCTTAGTTCTGGGTTATTTAGTATCCTTAATGAACTTCTGCGAGGATAGGTTTCTGTGTGCCTTTGTGTATGTGTGTGTGTGTGTGTGTGTGTGTGTGTGTGTGTGTGCACATGTGCGCGCTGTTATATATATATATATATATATATATATATATATACACGAGAGACATTCGATGAATAAATGGGGATTTTTTTAAAAAAGCAAAATCAATTTTTTTTATTAATATTTTCCCCATATATATATACTCTGCATTATATGGAATTTGTTTATAGCAAAGATTGTTTTCATATCATAACATATTTGTTTTGAGGCAATTCAAAATGGTGGCGAATCAAGCCGAGTGCTCCAGGCTAGGACAGAGGTTTGTCTTCAATTTTTTGGTAGCTGAAATGTGCAAAACATGTGATATTTACTGTAGAAACTGTGATATGGAAGTAGAAACATAGTTTAGTCCAAAAATGTTTACAAATGAGTTAAACATGGTTTTCCCACTGTGATCCTTAGTTGAAACGACATTCTCTATTTTGGAAACACACTGACTCTCCGGTAAAGGGAAAGTTTGTATAGCAGTCAGTCAAGAAAGTCATGCAGATAGTCTAATGGGATATAAAAGAATACATCACTACAAAAAGGTGAAACTGTAAACTATGTTTACTATTACTAAACTCTTAGGAAAAATTCACTTTATTGATATAATATTCCGCGTATATATATATATATATATAGATAGATAATTATGATTAGAGTCAAGGTAATCTTTCGTTGGCTGTTTTTATTTTCTCATCAATAAACACCACACTTAAAGATGAGCAGTTGAAGTTTCCTTACAGAACTATTTGATCCTGTCCATTGACCTATGAGGTTCATCGTTGTGCTTGGGATGCCATTAAATGTAGCTCGCATAATTCTCGGTTGGGTTTTCCGAGTGCCATCAAGTGGTTGTAATACAAGAGGATTGAGAAGCATTCCTGCACCTCCAATGGCAGCATTGATGGAGCTTTTCCACCCAGATTCCGAGACAAATATCCACCCATTACTGGTATCATGGTATTTTAAGTTAAGCTGACAATGGTAATATCTATATTCTTTCACACATATAATGTCCATATTGTGATCGGTTGCAGATGCTGTAATTTCGGGTTGTATTTCAAGTCATAACGTTAGAAATGACGAATTTCTAACATTATTTTTTTTTTAACTTGAGAAAAGTCTTTCAGGTCTAAACTCTAAATTCCAAAGAAGGGAGGGAAAACCATGGATCTACACCTACCCGAATAACGCAAAATTACAGCTAGTGTATATATTCGTAAATAAGAATTTAATAAATATCACTGAAATGTGAGGCATACTTTTCTTTCGAAGCAGTATCTTTCGATCATAGAATCGTCTCGGCAAAGACACGCCTGAGTCTACGCAGAGATAAGAAACAAACAGTCAAAACCACTCGTTACGACTGGTTTCCAATTACTAATAGAGATATGAGAAATAAATATTCGGTAACTGTAAGAAACAAATTGCATACTTTTCAGGAGACTGATGAAAATGAAAACTTTCTCATAATTCACATGGAAGCAACAGAAGGGTACATACCAACCAAACCAAGAGCCAAATGTAGAGTTCCATTGGAGTCACTAGTATTTAAAAAAAACGCAACAAATACTGACGAGAAGAAGCTTAACAAAGTTCAAAGAGAATTATCACATACTAAGAAGATAAATTAGAATACATTTAAATCGATAAAATTAGAAATTCTGGTTGAAGATAGACAATCACGAATAAAATGTCAGAAAGTAAATGAAGAAAGAAAAGAAAGAATTAAACTAAAAGCTGACTGTAAGTAAAAAAATTTCTGAAGTGGAAAGAAAATTTTAAGAATCTACTTGAAGTCACTGATGAATCTTTCCAAAAAAATATTAAGGGTGATGTAGATATTCAACTAGGACAGTTTATACCGGAATAACTTGATGCAGTATAGAAAAAAAAAATACGACTATTACAACTTCCACCGGGAAGAAATACCCTCTGATGATGAGAGGGTATAAGATAATAACTACAGAGGAATAACTGTTAATCCTATAGCTGCTAAGGTTGATGATACCCTGATTCTCATTCATATATGACGCAAAATCAAGAAAATTCTTTGAAAACATGAGAAGAGCTTTCGAAAAAAATCGTTCCATAACCATACAGATTCTGACAATTCATCGAATTGTCGAAAAAATATCGAGGCAACAATACTGTTCGTAGATTTCTCCAAGGCATTTGATTCCATACGCAGAGGAAAGATGGAGTAAATACTATCAATATAAAGTCTCCCCCCCACCAAAAAAAATAATTGTTACCGCTATAATGATGTTTTACAAACACGAAAACAATGGTTCGTTCAGTTGATGGAGACAAAGACTTCGTCGACGTTTATAAAAAAAGGCAATATCCCGCAGAAACTATGACTGCTGCAGACTACGCAGACGACGTATCTTTTCTCGTAAATCCACTAGTCCAAGCAAAATCTCTACAACATAGGTCACAACAAAGAGTGAGAAGCATTGGCCTCTACTTATGGGAAAATAAAACAGAGATAATGTTTTAAACAAAAATGAGCCATTTGTACTTTGAGTGACAAATCTCTAAAATTAGTTGACCAGTCCACATACCCCGGCATTCAACGGAAACTGATATTAACATACCCTTAGTGAAGGTGTGGAATGTTACTGACTGGCATTAATCCTATGGAAGTCTGATCTTCTCGATAAAATTAAACTGGATTTCTTCCAAGCTGAGCTGTGTCCACACTACTTTAGGCATGCCTCATATGGATGCTAACAAAATGCAAAGAGAAAAATCTAGATGGGAAAAATATAAGAATATTGCATCCTGCCATTAAAAATCCTGAAAACAAAACCCGAGAAAACAGCAGCTGAATGGCCACCTGCCTCTCGTCTCAGAAACCATTCAAGGAAGATGAACAAGACACGTGAGGCACTGATGGAGAAGAAAGGATGAAGTCTTAAGCGACGTTCTCATATGGATCCCAGCAAAGAGGCGAACAAGTGTTCGCCCAGGAGCGAAGACTTACTTGTCTAAATTTCTTGTCTAAAAAATCTGAATATGAGCACTGGTAAAAAATCATACATAATAGTCGTAATTCTAGTCAAGTAAGAACATTAAGCAGATAGTCGCAAAAATTCACTCTGAATTGTCCAGCAGGACACAGCGTACAGTAGGCGAGTAACAATACGGGAATACTTAACACCACTTGTACCCGTTTATGGCTAATGGAATCAGAACAGGCGAACCCCGTGGATTCAATAAAGGACGTAGTTCGAAGTTCCGTGAAGATTCCCGAGTTCGACAAACACCTGAAGAAGACCGGAGGATATATCAGCCGAAACGTTGTGGAAATAACAATAAAGATGAAGACAATAATCCAAAAACCCTTAATGATAAAAAGCAAAGACTTAGTTACATCAGCTCTGAGCGTTCACAACATGCCGTCTAGATGACCCCTGCCAGGAGCGATGGACAATAAAGATAGATGACGAGGGAGTAAGCGAACTCTGTGCTATCAGAGCGATTTGATGATATTAAATGACATATATATGTAGTGTTCAATACTGATGATAGAACATATGTATTAAAATTTATCTAAATATGTATCTAAACTAAAATAAAGTAAACACAAAGTCAACAACTCTTGGTGACTGTCAGGTCAATTTCTTCAAAGGATTCACAAAGGTGAGAACCTGACGGTCCCCAAGAATCCTTAATAATGTATCAAAATTGAATATATATATATATATATATATATATATAGAGAGAGAGAGAGAGGGAGGGCACTTCTTTTAAAATCAGGGAGTTGCTGAAGCGCACTTTGCCTAGGATGAGTCAGCCGCTCCATGGACTTTTTTTTTTATCTCTAATCAGAGTGTAGTATCTGTACCAGCTGAAAACCCTTAATTATTCTTTTTTAATTACATGATATAAACTATGAAGATTAAAGCAATTTTTATTTCGAAGATTATAAAATGCAACATTTCCTTCATCCTTCCTTGATCGTTTTAGTTTTATATCTTATTCTTTATTTCAACTTTTTGTATTATATCTTACATATTTCCACGTCAACAAATACCTCAATTTAATCGTAAATATTGCTTCGTATCGTCACGAAAATAAATTCAACACATGATCAGATTAAGGCGAATATGAGGAAAACTCTTGTAGTCTTCACAATCAGAAAGTGACAAATCGTTTTGATCTTCACTTTATATTCCAGTGGGGAGGTACTGCTCTGAACTGAGAATCTCTTGCTCAAATCAATTATTACTGCGTCACGCTCTAAGATAGCTGAAAATTAACAACGGGTACAACTTTCAATTTTCAGCTCGAAGAACGAGGAGATATACTCTGACTGTAACCCTAATTTCCAGAGGGTGACACTGATTCTTGGCAGGGTGTTCAGATATTACACTTTCATCCTAGGTGATAATATGGGTAGACGAACAACGAAACAAATAGAAAAAAAGCAAAATGTTCCTTATATTGACTTTTTTGTTATGTACTAAACAAGCTTCACATTGCTTCCATTCGCTGATTTTAATAAGTTGTTACCCATCTAAGTACTAGACAGGTTTATCGATGGTTAACTTAATGAAAGGAAAAGATAAAAATACATTTGCAATTGTTGTTGTTTTGGTTAATGACGATTGTGGTGGTGGTGTTGGTTTTCATATTTCTTACCCAAAATAAATGATGAATGAAATAATACTATTATTAATTCCACAGATTCCTGAAATATTTTCTGTTGAATAAAAGAAGTAAAAAAAAATGTAGAAGTATTCAATAGGCATTTTCACTTACTAAAAATATAATTTACAGAAGCGAATAAAAAGTACCACACACACACTCACACATATATATAAATTTTTGTTGTAGGTCCTAAGAGAGAATAAAACTATTTTAAAATAGATATGTCCACCAAGAGATTTGTATTTTTTTTAATTTATATATATATATGTATTTCATTTCCGTTATCAAATTTTTTTCAAATTTTTTCCGACAAGAAAAGAAGTTCATGCTGAAATATTTAGAAGTAACTAAATGATTATTACTCAATTCTTGAGACGTTACTTTTGACAGCGTGCAACATGATATTTTACAATATATGAGCAATAAAAGATTCATACTCGAGAAATATGAAGTTGTGAAATATACATTTAAAATATGTGATACGCAGAATAAATGTGAGTTTTCTTTTTACCTATTGCTTGTGAAAAGCCGATAGAGATTTCTTAAAACAATATAATGCCAAAGATTGCTTACTGTACCTGGTTTTCCTAAGTAGTTACTTATCTAAGAAGGCTCGTTGCTGGGGTTTTAAAGCATGACTTGATTGTAAGACTTCATTGTCGACTATTAGGTCGAAAACTTGTGAGTTGTCGTCAGTCTTTCTCTGATTTAGCTGGAATTAGAGGTTTAGAAAATACAAAGGTAAGGATATATATGTGTGGAGCTTTTAATAAGTTTCCAGACCTTTTTTGTACAGGCATTTAAAATTGTCGTAAACTCTTGAAAATTCACTATGTTATTGCTACACATCTTATTAGATGACTGGCCAATTTTTATGATTTCATGTTCAAATGAACAGCTACAGAAGGAATTGGAATACACCCTTCTAAACCTTGATTGTCACTGCTGGTGAATTTCAAAAATGCAATCTGGACTTTAGAAGAACGATATGCAATAAAATTGTGTTCTAAACGTAGAAAAAAATGCCATAGAAACGTATAGAATACTTCAGAGTGTTTTTGGACCATATTGCATGAATCGAGCATCAGTTTTTGAGTGGCATAAGAGATTCAAGGAAGGCAGGGAGTCTGTGAGGGATGATGAGAGTGTGGAAGGAGTCAGGAAGTCACTACACCGGAGTTGATTGGTCAAAGGGTTAGGGTTACTATGTTGAGGTTTTAAGGGAGTTAAGGAAGAGATTCCTAGGGAAGAGGCCAGCACTCTTCAAATCGGGTCAGTGGCATTTCCACCAGGACATAGCACCAGTCCACAACTCCATCCTTGTCACAGACTATTTGACCAAGATGGGCATCAAGACAGTTCCTCACCCTCCCTATAGTCCAAACCTTGCTCCCTGTGACGTTTAGTTATTCCTTAAGCTCAAGGGCTGTCGTTATGAGATATTTGAGGAGATGAAAGAGGCTGTGACACAAGTGGGGCCTTCCACAAGTTGTTGAAACAGTACAAGAGCATTGCAGCCGGAGGAGATTACTTCGAAGGGGACTAGAGTTTCTTGTGTGCCCATACGAAAAAATTCTGGAAACTTATTTAATGATCCTCGTATATATATATATATATATATATATATATATATATATATATATATATTGAAAAGAGCACTTCGAAAACGGGGTTTGATCGGGTTTTCGGTCACTTTTCAGGCAGAACATGTTTGCTATATCTGCCGGTAGAGTCTGCTTGTCCAAAGCCGGGCTTCTTATTATTATGAGATCGCATGACAGCGAACAATCTCAGGCTGATTTTACACTGAACTATTTTCAGAAGCATACATAATTCATGTCAAATCTGTGACAAAGTATATGGATCCGAAGAATGTCTGACAAGTTTTATGAAAGGGCATGTTACATTAGGGTATGTTACATTTGGTGTGTTACATTAAGGCAGGTCGATTTTGGAACCTTGGTATTGTGCAAAAATTGAAAATCTGGGTTTGACATGATCAGTGAAAGAGTTAACCCGGTTAGAAAATTCAAAACCTTTAAAGAAAATAAATGTGAAAATGCGATTTAATAACTTCCTTTCCAATTCTAACATTTGTCTTGTACTCAAAGAATCCAATAAGCATAAATCAGAATTAGAAATAATATAAAAATATTCACTTGTATAAAGACAAAATGGAGATTAAATATAATGTATTTAGTTCATTGGAAATGATGAAGGATCACTTCCGTCGTTTCTCTAGAGTGGAATCCCGGTTTTATTATTTTCCAATGGAAGAAATTGAGATAAACAGCAAAATAGATATATTCTGTTTATGAATTTTATTTACGGAACTTCCTTTTGATGGGTATTATTTAAGTTTTCACCGAAATAAATGTTTCTATTTCTGTTATTATTCGATCAACCACCGTCAGTTTTTAACAGCAAAGTTAATTAGTTCTATTGTATCTTTATGTAACAGACTTAGATATTAAAAAAAAAAAGAAAAAATATATTTATTCTTGATAATTCTGTATTTTTGTAGTGATTGGCGCTTATTTGAAGCTCTCTTGTTTACACCCAAAGTTAAAAGAATTGAAGAACATCTGGACAAATTATTTGATATTTCTTCATGTTGCTGTAAACTGCCTGTCTAAAAACGTGATGACTCAGCTATAAAATGCAATAAAGAATATTATCAAACAAGGCGCCTTGCATGCATTTACCTACATCACAAGTAGGAAATTTTAATTCAAACTGAAAAATAATTATTTACCTCTGATAATCATCTTTTTTTTAAATATAATATTGTGATATTTTCTTTATTATCAATCATGTATTTTAGATTTGTAATTTAGCATATGTAAATTTCGAAATTTCGAATATTTAAAAGATCAAGGAAAGAAAATAGGAGGAAAAGGCAACTTTAAACAGGGACCTATTGACATAAAATGATGTCAAAATACAAAATAAAATGCAGCTGAAACAGAAATGAAACGAGCTGATTGAAAGACAACGACCACAAAATTCTTCACTTGTTGTCTCTAAATCTGATATTTTTCTGCAGACGTCTTCTAGAGAAGAAATAACCGATGGCAGTCTAAGGAATATTAGAATCTTTTAAAAGTCCCCAAATATTCAATGCAATTTATTTGGGTTGATGTATCGTTCGGCTTTAGGATATTCCTTGCTAATGATTTTCTCTTAAAACCACAACATAAGCGCCTACTTCATCCAAACATTAATTTAAACAGAATTGATAAATCAAGAATAGATACGGAAAAAAGACAAAACTGAAAGTAACCAACTGAAGCATGTTCCAAACTATGAAAACCTCATGTGTATTGTTGCAAATTCCAGAGTTGATAAGGGTACTTTGCAATACAAGGAGTTTACAGAGGAAAATGGCGGAAAAAACTCTAGAAAAGAAAAGCGTCATATAACATTCAACCGAGAGATTAACATAGAATGTAAATCTTTCATTCACAGAGTTATTCCTGATACTAATGCAGCTTGTTTTGTTCTAGTAGAGGATGTTGCTTCTGTTTTAGAAGAGTTCAATTGTGTAAATATTAAGACACTTCTTGTAGACAATACCCGTACAAACACTCGTTTGGACGCAGGGCTCGTAACAAAAAGAAAAAAAAAACCTTAAAAGGAATTTGCACACCATTGGCTGTTCACTTCATCAAAATAAACTTGCATTTAGAGCTACTTTTAAGTCCATTACTTTTACTGGCCCTCTAGGGAAACTTTATAGGAGTGATTACCAGAATTTGCCCCAGGTAGAATTTGCCATTATCAGTAGCTCTCTGGATAATTGATATCTTACTGCTGCGGCAGTGGATAATTGAAATGGCGACAGGCGACTACTTTCAGAATATGCAGTAAGAATTTTTTCGAAGGAAAGTGAACCCTAAATTTTCTGCATTGACAATTTGGCCTTTGAATGAAACAAGATGGTTCACTTTAGCCATTGGGTTTATATGTTCGTGTATTCATCGGAACTCGATGATAAATTGTACAGCCGAATAAAACTCATAGTTGAATTATATACAAGAATTTAAAATGAAAAGGGATAATGATTTCTGCAACCAACAACTGTATATTTTCAGTGTGATCTAGAGAATAAAACAACAACCGACATAAATACTGACAGTTTCATTTAAGAACTTACGGCACGATGCTTTTGCTTTGCGCCCCCAAATATTCTTTTTTCAATGTTGAAGTCAGATGAATAAGAGGTGAAGGAGGAGGTAATAAAAATTGCCATGTTTGATAAGTAGACATTCATTCATACTTTCTGATATGACTTTACAGGAATAATTTTCAAAGTTTCATTGAAATTATATCACAAAAATCTAACCAATAATGGTAAATTCTCACATAATTTTTTTTTTTATTTCAGCAGTAAAAAGCCACCAACGAAGAGATTTTTTGAAAAGTTTACATCAATAAACTTTGAAGTTACACACTGGTCAAATTTGATTAACTTCTCACAATGTGAATTTTATGAAGCTCCGCTCACAGAAGTTTTTTCAAATAATAAACTACTATAATCTTGAATGAATGGAACGACATTGGAGTTTCCTAATTTACCTGCACCTTCTAGAGGTATGAAAAGAGCATTAGCTTTAATAACTGAATCTTCACAAATTATATATGGACAAAAAGCAAGACTCAAACATTATTATCAAATCATTGTGCCATCAAATAAGACCTTCCTTTACTTCAGAGGGAAATTGTACTGAGCAATTTAGTTATGATTTAATGTTATACGTAATACGGTAGATTTTTGTGCGATATTCAATAAACAATGAAAAATCAAAATGTTTTTCCTATAATTTGTACCCAACAGTATTATGGTGTAATAAAATGTATTCACCTATTTTTGAATTAATCATGAAGCGACAATGGATTGGTAAGTCAGATTCTATAGCATATTGGTTTTTTAAGGCCAGATCCTCTTTTTACATATTTTATATATATATATATATATATATATATATATGTGTGTGTGTGTGTGTGTGTGTGTGTGTGTGTGTGTGTGATTTGTTAACAAATAGTTTGTAGGCAACATTTTTATTCAAGTCAGAGCCTAGTTGTTTTAACACAGTTAAATGTTTCAAGTATTTCTATCTAACACTAACAATGTAATTTAACAGTAGTCATTTGTTTGCACACCGTTGAACGGTTATACATATATATATATATATATATATATATATATATATATATATATTTCATGTGTGTGTGTGTGTGTGTGTGTGTGTGTGTGTGTGTGTGTGTGTGTGTGTGTGTGTGATTCGTTGGTGAATCGATTGTAGGGTCATTTCATTTAAAAAAAAGAACTAACTTATTGCTACACAATTAAAAATTGCCATTCTTTGCGCGCAGTTAAATGGTTGGAAGTATTGTTATCTAACACTAAAAATTCAGTTTAATATCAATAATGTGTTTGCATATAGTGCAGTTGTTACAAATATTCCTATTTAACCCTAAAATCTATTCAACACCATTCATTCATTTGCGTAGAGTCAAAGGGTTCAAGTCAAGCTATTTAGGCGAGTAACAATAAAAGGAATTCTTAGCACTTGTACCCAGTTATGGTTAATGGAATCAGAACAGGCGGCCCCCGTGAATTCAATTAATGACGTAGTTCGAAGTTCCGTGTAGGCTCCTGAGTTCGACAAACACCTGAAGAAGGTCGGTGGACAAATCGGTCGAAATGTTGTGGAAATAACGATAAAGAAAAAGACAATATTCCGAAAACCCTTAATGATAAAAATCATCACGTTTCGTATCAGAAATTCAGACAACTAATATATCTATGTAATACGAATAATTCAATTTTGCACACAATAAAGGGTTTCAAGTATTGCTATTCAATACTAATAATTCAATTCAACATTATTCATTTTCACACAGTTAAATTGTTTCAAGTACAGATATGTTACACTAAAAAATCAATTTAACATTTGTTTGCACACAGGTAAATGTTCAAACAGTTCTATTTGACCCATAGATGAGACCCTATCAATTCGGGTCATAGTGGGCCTGGAAGTAATGACAATGAAGAGGTACTCCACATTTATATTGCTCAAGGACTGGAATTTCGCCATCTGATTGTTTGGTGTCTTATCCTGGTGGGTAGGGGCTCTTACGCTTCTGCATAGATGTAGACGTTTTATTCTACAGCTCTAGCCGACTGGGTGGCCAGCAATTGAATAAAAAACTTATTCAGTGATAAGCCTTTTTTTTGCTGTCTTTCACAAATTTACTGTTATCGTTTATTGAAAACAGTAAAACAAAATGACATATTTTGCTTGCGGTGATTCAAACTTAGAATTCTAGTTTGAATATATTTTCCATTCATTCTATCAAACACAAAAGATATCAGTTTTATCTGGATTTATTATTGAAATAGTAAAACATTTTGAAGTCATTTTCTAAGCGAAAACCAGCAGAGATCTAGTATTTTCATAATTTGTTTGCAGACGATATTTAAAAAGGAAAACTTAAAAAATTGGTGAAAGCTAGGAATCTAATTTTTACTGTCTGTTCTTATCGCATCAAATCACAGCATTCACACCAATTTGAATAATGATTTTCTAAAAAAAAAAAAAATAAAAAATAAGAAAAGGAAGAAATAAAAATCAATCTGCCCACATATGTGGCAGGGCTTGCAAGTGTGAAGTTGGCCTGAGGAGCCACATGCGTTTCTACGGGCACTTTTTGAGAAATTGAGGAGATGGCCTCCTGTAAAGAAATGGCTGTCACTATATATTCATATGTATGTGTGTGTGTGCGTGTGTGTGTTTGTGAAAGAAAGAAAGAAAGAAAGAAAGAAAGAAAGAAAGAAAGAAAGAAAGAAAGTACGATTTCATCCAGACTGCGATTAAAACCATTTTCTAAAACGTCAAAAATCGGCTGGTTATCACGACCTTTCTTAAAAGATTTTTAGAAGATTACTTGAACCACCGTCTCTCGTTATAACTTTACTGTACCTTATATCAGGTACAGAGCTCTCTCAAACAAACAAAAAATATAACAAAAAACAAATTAAAAAGCTGTTTTTCTCATTTATTCATTTGAATTGCAAAAATTAACAAAGACAGTAATCTACATCGGGAGTTACCTCATCTTAGAAGATATTAAGCCATACAAAAACTGAATCCTCATTGGGGTGAGCGATTATTCAGACCGCACACTATGATCAAGTTGCAAAGTGAACTGGAATTTCCTTTCCTCTATATTTCAGAGCATTTTCACGGTAGTTTGGTCACAAAAATCTTGCTGCATATATAATGTTGTTTTCAGAGATGTTCGTGTATCTTTTGTATAATACTGAGAGGAGGCGCTCGTTGGGGTACGGTTAGTATAATCGGAAATAAACTCGGTGACGCGAGTTCAAACCCTGGATGCAGCTGTTTGCGTTTCGCTACTCGCTAATGCCATTGAGAAATATGTGAATAGGTCTGTGGGTAAATAATGATAATGTTATTTAACCTTGTTTATAACAACCAGTCTAGGAAAACCATGAATTCAAACCAGCTTTAATGTACTTAGAAATTGATTTGTGCCACGTCAGTTGAGCTGAAGTTTGTTAAATACAAACTTAGAGTCATTTTTCTTAAGGTAACCAAGGTCAGACAAAAAGAATTCCATAGTTTGACAGTCTTCTTATTTGCTGAAAAGTCTATTTCAAGAGATATAGAGAACAATACACCAAACAGTTGCCTGATTGTAAAGGGGTTGCATTCTATTTTCAGATCATAGTGTCTCAAAATAAATACATTTTGAAGCAGACAATGGTATAAGTAGGGGTGTGGTCCTTTAAAGTGAGCCAACCGCTTCGGTCGAACTGTTTTTTTTTTTCTGGTGGTGATGGTCTTGTAAAGCAAGAGGTCGTTGGTTTGTTGGTTGGTTGGTTGGTTCGTACGTTCGTTCGTTCGTTCGTCTTATAGGAAACCAACTATTGTTGGGTTATCTAATACCCAACGATTCCTATCTAGAACAAAAAAGTTTGGAACGCTAACAAGTACAAGGACTCTGAGTCAAAGTAGATCTGGGAGTAATGGCAATGAAAGGAAGTCCTCACTCCCCATGGCACCTGAACAAGAGCACAGTGTGATATTCAAGGACACTGCCAGCATTTTTGGTGAGTGGGCTGTTACTCCTATACAGAGGATACAATCGCTATGTTTCATTTTTTTATGTCAATGATTATTATTGTTTGTTTAGATGAATAGTTTATTCTACCTTTTAATTTCAGTTATTTTTAATCACAACTCACTCAATTTGTTATTTCTATGACAGCGTGAAACTGTGCGTATTTGAGGCAATAACAAAAACGTAACCTCTCGGTGAGATGTGAACGCATTTGGCCTCCAGTGAGTTGTGAAAAAAAAACAAGTGAAATTAAGAAGATGAAAGGAAGAGAGTGAATCAAAATTTGGGCAATATTTTGATGACGTAAGACACAACTTAGCATTTCCGGATATTTTATCCGTGTCCGTGAAGATGACAAATTACACTAGACTGCATAATGTCGAGTTTGCTTGATACCTGCCGGGTGCTACTCATCGGATTTGCCTCTTTGACTTGGAGCACAGCCTCGTAATCCATAGTTGGAGGGTGGGCTGACCTTGCCTGATTGTCAAGGTTCTTGCAACCTGAGCAAAAATTATCCTACCATTTGGTTATTGTACTATGATCAACTGTGCCTTAAACTGTTTTTGGTTGCTTTGGTGGTGTTATGGCTCTGTTCAAACTTGTAAAGCAAAAGTTTCTGAATTAAACTAAGTTGCACGTATATCTGTGCTGCATTCAAATCACACAGGGAGTGAAGCAATACACATCGTGTCAGCCCATCAACCTTTATTAACTACAGCTTGAACAGATTTTGTCACATGATATATGCGCCACAAACTTGCTCAAAAATATTGCCAAATTTTTGACTCGCCCTGATAACATTCGTAACATTGATTGATAAATCATCTTAAAAAACTAATGAAATAAAATAAATTTCATAAACCATAAGCTATTTCCTTAAAAAAATCATAAGTGTGGGTCATCTCAGAAGGATCAAACTCACTGCAGCAGTAATGGTTTGCGGGGCCATCTTGTTTAGCATAGTCTTTCAGCGAGACATCCGATTTCAAGTCGATAGTAAACAATATTTCGTAGAAATCAAATAGACCCATATTTGCAACTTTAACTGGCAAATAGAATAACGACAAAAATCATGCTGATGATAATATATTGGTTTTCTCTTAATGTTTAAATCTTTTCCAAATTGAAAAAAAGGAAAAGAAAAAAGAGCAAAAACAAAGACAAGAAATAAATACTTTTTTTTTTTTCAAATTCTTCAGCCCAGAATTTCCCTACTTTCTTAATTAACAGAACTTCAAAGGCAACACTTTGTCCAATATGTTTCTTCCGTTATTTTTTTTTTCTTTTAGCATATACCCAAAAGCAAGAGTTTAATGTCTCGGAGACTGCCAGCTAAAATCAGAAGAACGTTGCCAGCTAGTTTAAACATTATAATAAAATGTGAGAGAATAAGTGATACGGTGTAATCAGACAACCTTTTGATTAAATATCAAATCATTTTAACAGCAAGAATTAATTTCATTATCCAAAGTGATCATGTCAGTGATGAAGATCAATAAAAACAGAATCAATCGATTTTTTTACAACTTCTCAAAAAATGTATTTGTTGTGTAAATTTGGGGTTTAATTTATTATTATTATTATTATTATTATTATTATTATTATTATTATTAGATGGAATTCCAAATCAAATAGACGTCAAGTCTAAATTATTTTTTAAATGGTGCGCAGGGCGGCAATGATGTATAATCAAAAAACCGAACAAGTTACTGAAAATCAATGTTTGATCTTCAATAAATTAAATCCTGACAACAAAATTCGCAACCATTAAAAAAAATAGCAAATAAACAGAAAAAAGTCGATTATGTTCGATTTTGGTGGGTTATCTTGGATATTGACAATTTAAAGTTCTGGTGCAAACGGTAGCCATTCTTTGAGTAATTATTCGAAATAGCATCCGGGTCTTTGTTGTTTTCATCACAACATTCCTGTCTATTGGCTTTATGGCCACCCACATTGATTTATTGATTTCAACATTAAATGTGTCTAGGGTTATTTTATGCCTAGAGGTTAGGGAAACACATTCATTGTACGTTTATATTCACATTTTTTGTGTTGTTGTTTCTGAAGTATCTTTGGTGGGGTTGTATTTTTTTTAGGGGGGGGAGACACACAGCACGATAGAATGTGAATAGTTTTTAAACAGATCTATTTGATCGATAAATAGGAGCCTCACAGATACTACTACTCTGTGTCAGAAATAATAAGAATGAAGGGATACTCTACAATCCCGAGGGTTGCAGAACTGATTCCTTATCATCTAATATAGTTTTGTGCCAAACTCTGCACACCACGTTTTGAGTGAAGATCTTACCTCTCTGCATGAGATACAGTCCACATATTCGAAGTCCAGTCAATTGACCAAATACCTTTCTAATATAGACGCCTTAAAAGCATCAAAAAAATGATTAAAAACTAAGGAGTCTAAATGAAATTTAGTAAATAAAAACTGGCAGAAAAAACAAACTTCGACATCAGTGAATAACGTTGTCGATTTTAAACTGAGAACGTTATTTTTGTAAGTTCAAAGTTAGATATTTTGATGAAATATTTAGTCTTCAGCTTCTTTGTGACGAAATAACTCTCATACCAGTGCATAGTATCAATTTATTTACTCAACCTCTTCGCTCTGAATAGGATGCGAAACAATGTCAATTTTTTTAGCGGAGTACAGCTGGTTTGAATTCGGAATTTTCCTTCTACTAATCTGGTTTCCTTACATTGATATTGTTTAGGAAAGAACCTAGTCTTCTTTACAGTGCTCAGTAAGTAGAACTACCATAATGCAAACTTGGTTTAATGCCCATATATACCGTTCATTAATACTGAATATGAACAATTTTAATACACTCCTTGTTTTGTTAATGAGGTGCCCGTGATGTGAGGGTTAAAGTCGTTGGAAATGGACTTGGCAACGGTAATTTCAATCCTAGCCAAATCTGTTAGCATTTCACATAGTATTAATACCCTTGGAAAGAGTATGAATTCAACAATTTTCATTTCAGCGAAGGACAATTAGTAAGGCAATTTAAGGCTCTTTAACCGATGTAGGAGAAGGAAAACTTTGCATTCAAACCAATTAAACTCCTCTAGAAAATTGACCTTGTGTCGCATCCCGAGAGATACATCCATGCTTAGTTTTAAAAACTAGGGTTATATGTATTTACCAACACCTCGACATGAGCAGGATGTGACACAAGGTCAATTTTTCAGAGGAAAATTATGAACTTTCTTATCTGTATATCTATGGGTTTAATAGTACCACTAAAGTTTTTCAAAAAGGATGGCACTGACATTAAATAACTCTCATAGGTTGATATGCCATTAAACAAAGAAAACACACCAACCAAATTTAGAAGCATTTCAGCTTTTTTTGAAAATGTCTTAAAATTCACATTAACTAGAAAAGTCACGCCTAATTTATTTGAAGATGAAGCATTGTCAACTGTTGTTATCATAATGGGGAATGTGGAGCAGCCCTTCATTGTCATTACTCCCAGGTTCACTTTGACATGGTGTTATAGTACCTGTTATAGTACCTATCTGTTGGTCAAATTGGTCTGTTTAAGAATCATTTGAATAAGATAAATACTAAATATTATATAACAATGTACAATAATATCTTTGAAATATAAACGTATAAAGAGCACAATTCTCAAATCTCTAAAAATTAAAAAAATAAAAACATATGAGAAAGGATTGATATGCCGTTAAAATTAATCAATCAATTGTTTGAGCGATTTGTGCGTCCAACCAAGCAATTTAATGGTTTAATCTTTCAAGGGGGGACAACTCAATGATAATGAGTTGTGATGTTTTAGAAGATATCCAAATAAAGACGATGAAAACCAAGGACAAGAGAACTAAACTTTTCAAGTTTATATAGGTTGATATTTATTGAAATTTGCCAGTTTATAAAAAAAAATTCTAAAATCTTTGCTTTATTATTGAATTAAAGTTTTGTCTTTAAAAAATTGAAATTCAATTTGTAAACTATTAATGAGCATAAGTAAATAAAAGGAAAAAGAACGTTGAGGAGGAGAGAAATGACTGTGATCAAACAAGTTATGTGGCAGAAATCTCATCAAAGTATAAACACTGATGCAGTCCCTTTTGTAAGATACTCGCGACCATTCCTAAACTGGACAAGGGAGGAACTCAAACAAATAGAACAAATTTTAAGAAACTTGATGACTGTTCATAAGGTTTTATATCTGAAAGATGACACGATAGACAGGAAGAAAGGAAGACGGAAGAGGATTCGCAAGGAATGAGGACTGCGTACATGCATCAATAAAAGGACTACTGGACTATATCAAGAAGAACAAATAAAGACTATTTATAACAGCCAATTGCATCAGTTGTAACATAAGTACCGATAGAAAAACACCAAAAAACTAGGAAGCAGAAACGAGAAAACAACCTTATGAATATTTCAAGCAACAAATTGGTTGCGATTGCACACGAGAAAACCGGAAGTTCTTCTAATAGCCGTACAAAACAGCGCCATAAGGACCAAATATGTTAAAGCGAAAATTGATAATATGCAACAGAATAGCAAGTGTAGATTTTGCGGAGAAAAAGTTGAAATAATTAATCCAATAGAAGGCGAATGCAGTTAAAAAGGGTACGAGACGAGGCATGACTAGGTGGGAAGTTTTGACCATTGAGAACTGTGCAAAAGATTTTGTATATAATACCAAATGGTATATGCACAAAGCAGAATATGTCTCAGAAAATGTTACCCATAAAATTCTTTGGGATTTTGAGATACAAACGGATCACCTAACCCAGGCAGAAGATCAGATCTGGAGATAATTTTTAAAAAGAAAAGAAAATTGTCGTCAGCGGAACACAGTGAAAATAAAGGAAAGGGAAAACATAAACAAATACTTGGTCCTTGCCTGAGAACTAAAAACTGTAGAACATGGGGGTGAGGGAAATACTAAATGTTGATGCATTTTGGAACGTCCCCAAAGGATTGGAAAAGGGGATGGAAAAGTAGGAAATCAGAGAAAAAATAGATACTACAACATTGTTGAGATAGTCAAGAATACTGAGAGGGGTCCTATCCTGTGGACACTTAGACTTCTGTAAATGTCCACCAGCTGGTGTGAAAAACTCGCAAGAAGAAGAAGAAGAAGAAGAAGAAGAAGAAGAAGAAGAAAATGTTTGAAAATATTCAAAATATCTAATTAAGTCAGAAACTTCATCTCGAAAGCCATGGAAAACTAGATGAGGACAAACTCAAGCAGAGAGGAAAATCCAAACTCGCATCTTTTAGAGAGAATCACTGTTGCCTCTTCTATTTTACATAGCAATTATGTGAATATACTTAGGAAAGTCGGTGATGAATTTACAAAGTCGCATAAAAAGATAAACCATCTCATATATATGAATGATGTCAAGGTGTTTGCAATAAAGGAAAAATAGTAACCCTTATACAATCTGTTAGAATATAGAACTAGGATACAGGGATGGGATTTGATCTTGAAAAATATGCTATGCTGATAACGAAAAGTGGAAGAAGCAAAACAACGGAAAGAATCAAACTAGCAAATCAGGAAAGCATCAGAACACTTGTGGAAAAAGAAAATTACAAGTAAACGTTAGATAAGAGTACTTCAGAAGAATAAGGATATTTCTCAGAACCAAGTATTGCAACGGAAATCTTATGAGATTGATTAGGATGCTCAATGCCTATGTTCAATAAAATTAAAAAGTAAAGTTGGCAACCGTAATCGAGGGTGACTCGAAGGCTCCCTTTTCAATAACTACTACACCAAGGTGTCGGGGAGAGCACTACTTTACCTGGATTGCTCCACTCTACCTTTGATACGTACCTTATAATGCCGAGAGTTAAGCAAGGCGGTATCAAGTACCATTTTTTATTCTTTGGTATGACTCGATCTGAGATTGAATCTCGGTCTCCCGGGCCATTGGCGAACACTCTACAAATTAGGAAATGGATCTTCACAAAAAATTTAAACGTACAATATGCATATCTCTCAAACCTGTAAGAATTTAAAAAAGATATGAACGGTTTAATATGCCGTTAAAATTAATCATTCAGTCGTTAGAGGAATTTTTGCGTTCAGCCAAGCATTTTAATGGTTTAATCTTTTAAGGAAAGACCATTCACTGAGAGAGAGCAGTGATGTTTGAGACGCTATCTGAATAAAGATGATGAAAACCCAGGGCAAGAAAACTAAAACTTCTAAGTAAATATTCGTTGATTATATGTGTCAAAAATAAGAGGGAAAAGGACTTGCCATCAGTGAGAATTGCGCAGAACTAGGGATACTCACAAAATGCAAAGAAAGCACCCAGTTGTGTACCATAGCCAGATACGGATATGCGAAATGGACATAGAATGTTCATATATATATACATAGAACATTGGAATCTCGAAACACGAAAAAC
>CAUZXS010004419.1:0-5000 GCA_963585895.1 Sepioteuthis lessoniana
TGTGTGTGTGTATACGCACATGAATACCCCAGCTTCGGCTAATCATCACACACACACACACACACACACACACACACACACACACACACACATATATATATATATATATATTTGAGGTGGGGTGTATATAGGTAGGTATGTATATACGTATAATGAGATTATACATAGTTTTGTTATGATTCTCAATGAATTATATAAGTTGCTAAAAATGTAATATATGCGTGAATGCGTCAGCAGATGTGTGAGTGTCTATACGTACAACAAAAAATTGCTGCTGTTTCTCCCTTTTATGTACCAATCTGTTTGAAGCCTGCCTAACGTTGTTTGCGTAAGCGTTTGTTGAAAAGATAATTAGTAACACACCCCGAGTCTTTTGGTGGGCTGCGTTGCAGCGACGGCATTGCTTATTGATTTAACTGTCAATTTCTGTGCATCGTTCACTGAGTGGTGGGTCGATGACGAGATGGGGAAAGATTGTAAATTAAACCTTCCTTGAGATTCACTGTCTTTGGTTTCTATTGAAAAATGAAACGATTTTGATGGGAGCTCGTCATTTTCTCCCCTTTTGATTTTCTTTGCATCCTTCTTAGTTTTGTTCTTTCTTAATTTACTTTAGTTTGTTCTTCTTTTCATCTCTTTCTTCACTTCTTTTCAAGAACTGAAGAAGAATATTATGAGCAGATCGATATTCTAATCGATTATTTTTGATTTCGTTTAGGCGGAATGTACACCTTGTAGTAACCCAATAACCAGCTAATGCAAGGAATTAGAGAAATTTTCAAATAATAATAATGACAATAAAAGAAAATACTCATTTAAAGTCATAAACAATCGATTAACAGTTTTGAGTCCGAAAAAGAGAATAGGATCAAGATTTGATTTGATTTTTTATCATTTTATACGTTGCACTCGGAAGAACTTAAAAGAACTGAATTAATAGACGTAGTTTTAATAAATATCATAGTAAAAAAAAAAAAGAAGTTTTTTTTTCTTTAGTTCGTAAAAAAATAGGAACTGGAATATAAGCAATAAAATTAATTGGTCTTTAATCTGATATAACTTATGTGAACAGTAATATCTATTACAAATAGTTAACAATAAGAAAAGGTATCATAAGCTTTAAAAGGTTTTGAGAGTTTCAAGTGATTTACTAGTAGAAAATTAGCTCTTAATAAAAGTAATATTATGTGTGAACGTATTCATGGGGGTTACCATGCATATGAATATATATATATAAATATATATATATATATATTTTACTGTTACCATGTATATGAATATATATATATATATATATATATTACTGTTACGATATATATATATATATATATATATATATATATATATATATATATATATATATATATATTGGAGAAGCAAGGACGAACTCATAAGTGACGTTCTCCAATGGACCCCTTCAAACGGACGCACAAGTGTAGGATGACCTGCTAAAACTTTTCTACATACAGGAAGTAGTCTTGAAGACTTGCAGGTAGCGATGGATCATAGAGACGGATAGTGAGAGAGAGTCAGAGAAATCTGTGCGGTCAGCACAACATGATAATGATATATATATATATATATATATATATATATATATATATATATATATATATATATATATATATATATATATATATATATACATTTAAACCAACACACATACAAATATGTATATACATACATATATTCACATATACATATATATCTGTATATATACATTTGTATCTTTGTAGGGGTAAATATGTGTTCATGTGTGTGTAAAGAGAAAAAGAGAGAGAGAGAAAATGAAGGAGATTTTCAGTGACATTTTTTTACAGCTTTTGATATGCGGGAGAAAGCTACTCACATTGGAGTTATGATTTTAAAATTGAGCTTCAAAAGCGAATTTTAAAGTTGATTTAGAAAACCAATTGAAGAAAGAAGCTTTACAATATAAACGTACTGTGACTGTCAGTTTCACCTCTCAGGTGATTTAATAAGTCATGATAGACATGTTGGTATTTTTAAAAAATTGTCTTGAAGTTCTTTTTAAAATTATTTGTAAGAGGGCTTCAAATTTCGATTTTAAAATTATCACACGCGTATATATATATATATATATATATAAATGTGTATGTGTGTGTGTGTGTATGTGTGTGTGTGTGTGTGTGTGTGTGAATAATGGAAAGGAATCCGATAGTATGAAGAAAATTGAAAAAAAAGTAATCCAAAAGTGATAAATTTATTACAAAGGAAAGTCGACATTAAAAAGTTTCGGTTTTAATCAAGCTTCATCCGGACTTTAAAATGGTGAAACAAGAGTTGATGAAACAACGATTAACGTCTAATAAAATACAAAAACAGGAGAATAATAATATATACAGAGAAATACCATATAACCGTTCAATCAATCAATCAGCGTTCTTTTTCGAAAAATTATCACGTGATTGGCCCTGGAAATGATGTTCAACCAAATGGAACCACTAAGAGATACAACGAATAAAAATATCGCAAAGTTTTTTTTTAACTAAAGCCTTATCCCCCATTGTCTGGTACCATTAGCAATGCTCACATCAATAATTCTGGCTTAGCCCTTAACAAAATAATTAACATTAATACGGAAAACTAATCCTTTACCTGTCTTGATATCAAATCCCTATATACTAATACTTCGCTTGTTAAATGCATTAAACATTTAAAAAATTCACTTTCAAAAGACAAACACTATATTACCCCTACCCATCTCTAAATGAATTAAAACCTGTACCTTATGCGTGTCACATTGTTTGTTCGTGTTTATCAGTATAATACGTGTTATAAACAGAAATTTAGTTTACTTATATGTTTTTTGCTTCGTGGTGTTCTTGCATATATTTATTTTGAATTCTTTGAAGCTGGTCTTTTTAAATATATAATCCCGAGTAATTATAATTATTTCCGGTACATAGACGCCATTTTACTCATTTACCCACAAGAACTTAATTTAATAAGGATTACTAACAGATTAAGCAATATAGAATCTTCCATAAAGTTTACGTATGAACTTAAATCCAACAAAACTTTACCTTTTTTTAGATGTCTTACTTCTCAGGAATAGAAACAAATTAGAATTTAAAGTCTACTATGAACCCACATGTAAAATTGACCACATAAATTTTTATTCACACCAAAATACCAACACTAAAAGAGAAATTATTATAGGTTTTTATCTAAGAGCTCTCTGTATTTGATCCTTGAAATATCTAAATAAAGAGTTTGAGTCTATAGAAAATTATTTGCTAAACCTGTATTTTAAACCTTTTATACATTTTGCAAAATATAAAGCCCTTAAAATTCACAATAGAAATCGATCTCAAGCTGCCATCAACACACCTTCTAACAAAGAAAAGGCTTCCCCATAAACACATTATTTTACCTAAAAATTCTTCCTATAACTTTATAGAAAAGAATTTAGATAAATTTCATATTAAACCTGTCCTTTTATCTAAAACTATTCGTGACTTACTTCATTCAAACTCTGGTCAAAATATCTGGTCCGACGCCGGAGTTTATTCGATTCCTTGCAAAGACTGTAAATTGAAATATATTGGCAAAACGGCGAGAAATATTCATTAACGTACACATGTACATAAAAAAGATATTGGATTAGGCAATTTTAATAATGCACTTTTCCTACATATATCTAAAACTGACTACAATTTTGATCTTAAATCAACCACTGCGTTAGCTCATATCCATAACAAAAGATTGAGACATATTTTTTAAGCCGATGGAATTTCGTTTTCAACTTCCATTAATACACGACACGGATGTTTCTATCCATCTTTTTAGTTAAACTTGTCTTGCATAGCTACGAAATATTCAACTTTAGTAAATCATCTTTCCATACATATTTTATTCTTCTTTCAGCCCCATGAAGTAAACTTACCCTAAATTTTATCCTCTAACATATTCTTTAATATCACTTTCTTTATACATATAATCTTACGTCCTTTTTTCAAAAACCCCTAGTCTAGGAGAAAGAAAACTGAATTAAAACCTGTTAAACCTGTTAAACTTCGCTTAAAAATTGACATTGTGTCATATCCTGCCCGAGCGGAGGGGTTGGTAAATATGGATATATATAGATGTGTGTGTTTTTATTATACCAACATTATTTATTTAAAACTTTCACTACTTCTTTTCCTTTGCAACTGCACTTTTTCTACATTTTCATCAATAGATATAACAATTTACACACGATCGATATTTATATGCTTTAAAGCTACTTATTTTTGCCCAGTCGGCTGGGGTTGTAGAATACAGCGACTGCTCCTCTGCTAAGGGGTTCGACCCCACCAATGATTGTCCTGGATATAACAATAAAAAATCTAATGGTGAGGTTTCAGTGATGCAGGGGCTTTGGGGAATGCGGAGCACCACTTCATTGCTATTGCTCCCAGGTCCACTCTGGCCCGCTGTGGTAATACCTGATAGGGCCATATCTATGGGTTAAATAGAACTAAACTGCATACTTATGCTAAACTGAATTGTTTGAATTAGAACTGTTTGACTAAACTGAATAGCTCGAAATAGAAATATTTTTGACAATTACACTGTGTACTTACATATAAACTGCTTACTTATGCTAAACTTTGAAGTTAAAAAAGAACTGATATGGCATTTAACTGTGTGTAAACAAAATCTATACTTGTACTGAACTGAGTTGGGTGATTTAGAATTGTTTTGATAAACTGAATAGTATGAAATAGAAATGTTTTTGACAATTAAGTTGTGTATTCATGCTAAAATTAATTGTTTCAAACAGAACTATTTGCCTAAAAAATGGATTTGGCGTTACATAACCAACAAAGGTTGATATGCCTTAAAACCCAACCACCCACCAAACCAACCTACTTGTTTATTTACTCATAACATGTTTGTTTGTCTACTTCCTTTTCTTTTCTTTTCTTTCTATCCTTTTTTCTTTTCCCTCTCCTCTCCTTTCTTTTTTTCTCTTTCTTTATTCCTTTATTTCT